>JAIUZE010070173.1:0-229825 GCA_022085475.1 Heliosperma pusillum
CATATGCTCTTATCATTATATATTGAATTGCCTATCTATCCTTATCGTATTCACATGTATATCTATATATGCATGCTTCTACTTTTGTATTTCCTTTTATGTACGTTTAATGTGATATGGCTGGGAGAACCCGGAGTTACTCCCCACTTATTGTGGCGTTCATGTTTTTCATGGATGAACAGGTTGCTTGCTATGATGGCTTTTTGCTTGTGGTATTTTGGGTTCGGGTGTGACCTAGCAGACGTTGGCCTGGATAAATCACCTCTAGACGTTGTTTAGCTAGTTTCCTAATAACTTTGATGTTGGATACATTTTGAGAGACTACGTCTCTTTGTAGTATATTCTATTTTAGTTTTCATTTATTTGACATTCCTCATATTTCTATCTTGCATGTAAAAAGTTTTAAAAACACCGTATTTTCCGCTATATAATTCACATGCTTGTTATGTTTTATTTCCGCATTCGCGAGGGTTGTCACAAAAGGATACCTATTCTTGATTGTAATTCGGTTAACTCACGGTAATCAATACAAAGCCTCATAGAACCATCTTTCTTCTTCACAAACAGAACGGGAGCACCCCAAGGCGAGGCACTTGGTCGAATAAAACCTTTCTCAATAATATCATCAAGTTGCTTCCTTAACGCTTTCAACTCGGTTGGAGCCATACGGTAAGAAGCTTTGGCTATGGGTCTAGAACCAGGTACAAGATCAATAGAAAACTCAACATCACGCTCGGGAGGAATCCCGGGCAAGTCTTCGGGGAATACATCAACAAATTCACGAACTATAGGCACATCTTCAATCCTTGGCAAAGAGGTAGTTGTAGAAGTCACAATACACAAGTACGCTTGGTGACCCTTTCTTACCATACTTACCCATTTCATTGCGGAAATCAAAGACACACCCATTCGGGGATGAGATCCCTTATAGGTTAATCTAACTCCTAAAGGACTCTTTAAATAAATCTTTTGATCTCGACACTCGAACCTAGCATGATACAATGCTAACCAATCAATACCTAGAATTAAATCGAACTCTCCTAGAGGAAACTTAAGGAGATTTGCGGGAAAGATAGTACCCGAAATAGATATTGGGACATTAGGATAAAGAGTAGAACAAGACATAATTTCTCCGGATGGTAAGGATATGGGAGTATCCTCACTAGAAGTAGGCTCGATTGTTAATTTATTAGCATAAGTCGAAGACACAAAGGACATGGAAGCACCGGTATCAAATAGAATAAGACACAGTTGCTCTAAGATTGAGAACATACCCGTAATTATCTCCGGATGAGCATCGGCTTTGGCTCGGCTCAGAACGAAGATAGAACCCTTAGGTTTGGCAATTGGAGGGGGCAACTTACGATCGGGACAATCATCATAACGGTGACCACCCTTTTGGCAAAAGAAGCAAATATAAGGTCGGTTGAAACATGCTACACCGGGGTGATGTGGTTGTCTACAACGGTTGCACAAGCGACCTTGAGCTTGAGGAGGAGCATATGGTCTATGAGCCACATTAAAAGTAGCTCGGGGAATGAAAGGAGCGGGAGCTCTTGCATTTGCATTTGAAGGAGGATTGAATCTCCTCTTGTTGGCATAAGAGTTGGAGGAAGACGGAGTAAACGGTCTCTTCCCGTAGACATTTGGCCTAGGAGTGAAAGAAGGAGAAGGATTCTTCATCATAGCTTCATCCCTAATGGCCTTCATGGACTTCTCGGCCCATAAAGCATCATCATATAAATCCCTAAAGGAAGTAGTATTTCTCCTCACTTTACTTTGGAGTAAAGCACTAAGCTTGTTGCGGTAATAGAAAGCTCGGTCCTCGTCATCTTTGATAAGCCTCGGAGCAAAGTGAGGAAGCTTGTTGAACTCCGTGGTGAAGTCTTGTGCCGACACGTTACCTTGCTTGAAGTCAATAAATTCCTTGAGCCTTTGTTGCTTTAGCTCCTTGGGATAAAATCGACCTTCAACTAGAGCTTTGAAACAAGCCCAATTGAAATCATTTTCAAGAGTAGCGGTGGCACTAGTAATTGCCCACCAATTATCTGCTTCCCTTACAAGGAAGTGTTTTGCAATCCTTACCTTGTCCTCTTCAAGGACTTGGTACAAATCAAATTGCTTCTCCATTTCTCGGAACCATTCCGATAGCTCGGTAGGGTCCGGCTCTCCACCATAAGGTATAATCTTGCTTCTAGCTATTTGACTAGCCACCCAAGCGTAGCCTCCTTGGTGGTTATCTTCTCTACGAGGGGGAACTTAGTTGGCTTGAGCAATAGCCGCATCTTGTTGATTCTTCAACAGTTGCGTAAGAGCTTCTAGCATAACTTTCTCAACTACTCGAGGTCTAACCATCTTCCTAAGAAACAAAAACAAAACAAGTTAATCCTAACACTTAGCATAAACCAAATAGTACCCAAGTTTAAAAACCTGAACGGCGACCAGTCGCTTAATTTGATTTTTTTTTTTTTGGTACCAATGTAAGAATTTTATAAATCAATCAAAAGTCAATACAACTTAAAACTATGCTCCTAAACATGACTCAACTAAGCATAAAAGCCTAATTACATCAACTTCAATTCTCTACACCAATTAATATCCTTATTTGATATCTTCCCAAGCTTAACATTTAACAACCTCAATCTCATATCACTTCTAACTTGATCCACCAATGTCCCTGGCCGAGTAACAAAATGGTCCATCCTGCAGACATTCCTAGTTCTCCAGATACCATAATGCAAAGCTGAGATTAGAGCCCAACAAACCTTCCTCTGAAAACCAGTTTTGTTCCTCATGCTAAGTAGTCTGTCAGCTTTGTAGAAAACCTGATCATTAACCTGAATCCAATGAGCCATTAGGTTATAGCAATCCTTTGTGAACTTACATTCAGCAAACAAATGTTGATGATCCTCATTTTGCTCCCCACATAATAAACACAGTCTATCATTATCAATCCCCATTCTATGTAACCTATCTTTGGTAAGCAATCTGCTCTGCCACATTAACCAGCTAATGAAGCAGTGCTTAGGCACATTCAATCTGTTCCAAGCAATCCTGCACCAACCCTTCCTGTCTTCTTCATTGCTCTGTAGCCAAGAGTAACCATTAGCAATAGTATAAGGCTTGTCTGCACTCATCCAATCTTCCCTAATCAGAGCAGGCAGCATCATAGTCTTCACTTCACATATCTTCCTCCATGCCCAAGAGCTGTAAGTTGAGGGGGAGTATGTTTGCCAATTCCTGCCTTTAAGGTAGACTTTGTCTATCCATTTGATCCAAAGGTGGTCCTTCTTCAGAGCTATCCACCACACCAACTTTCCTACAGCTGCACAATTCCAAACTCTAGCATCAACCAGCCCTAACCCCCCATAATCCTTACCTTTGCATAAACAATTCCAAGCCACTAAAGGAGCCTTTGAGTAATTCTCAGCACCTTCCCAAAGGAAATTCCTGCACAAAGCTTTCAGTTTATCCAGCACACCCATAGGTAACACAAAGATTTGTGCCCAATAGTTCTGAACTGTACTTAGTACAGATTTGACTAAAGTGAGTCTGCCAGTGTAAGAAATCTTCCTCTTATTCCATCCTTTGATCCTGGCAGTCATCTTCTCCACCAAAATATTACACTCAACCTTTGTAAGTCTCTTATGAGACATAGGAACCCCAAGGTATCTAAAGGGTAGAGAACCTTTCTTGAACCTAGTATGTTCCAAAATCAGCATTTCAGTGTCAGGTTTTACCCCATTCAACAGAATGTCAGACTTGTCATTGTTGATATGCAATCCAGAGGCCACAGAGAAGTGTTTAAACCCCTCCATGATCAGAAAAATAGACCTCAAGTCTCCTTTACAGAAAATTAAAAGGTCATCAGCAAACATCAAATGGTTAAGCCTCAAGCTCTTGCATAAGTGATGGAACTTGAACCCCCTTGTTTGACTTACCACATTCATTAATCTACTCAGGTATTCCATACACAAAGTAAAAAGAAGAGGAGACAAAGGGTCCCCTTGTCTAAGACCTTTCTTACCAGGAAAGAAACACTGAGCACCTCCATTAATTACCAGAGAATAGGAAGTAGTAGTGATGCATTGCATAAGCAGTTTAATGCAATGCTCAGGGAAGTTAAGATTTAGTAATACCTGCTCCACAAAGTCCCACTCAATAGAATCATAAGCCTTCCTAAGATCCACCTTGATCAAGCATCTAGGGGAGGCAGCTGGACGTGCATACAACCTGATGAGATCCTGTCCAATCAGAATATTCCCCATAATGCTTCTACCCTTTATGAAGGCAGCTTGTGCAGGGTTAACAATCTCAGGAAGAACAGAACTCAACCTTTGACACAACACCTTAGCAATGATCTTGTAAATAGTATTACAACAAGCTATAGGTCTAAAATCTTTCACTGTAACAGGATTATCAACTTTGGGAATCAGGACAAGATTAGTGCAATTAATCTGCTTCAGAAGCTTACCTGATCTAAAAAAATCCTTAACAGCTCTGCACACCTCATTTTGAATGATATCCCAGCTGGTTCTGAAGAAGCAACTACTATACCCATCAGGCCCTGGACTCTTGTCCCAAGGTATTGAAAACAGAGCATCCTTAATCTCATCATTTGTTGGAATCTGACACAACATTGGCCAGTCCTCAACCATCACCCTTGGTCCAGATTGCATAACTCCATGGCTGAATCCCTCAGTCTGCCCAGCCACTCCTAGAAGTTGAATATAATACTGCTCAAAAGCTTTAGCAATCTCATCAGGATTGGTATAAGTAATGCCATCAATACCATCAATCCTAAACACTTTGTTTTGCATATTTCTCTGCTGGATAACTCTATGAAACATGGCTGAGTTTATATCCCCCTCCTTAACCCATTTACATTTGGCTTTTTGCCTCAAAAAATCCTCCTTAGCTTGTTTGAGGAGTAAATAGCTGTTCCTTGTCTGATATTCAATATCCATAAGAGTAGGACAGGATGGGTTGGCTTGCAAATTCCTTTGACTCACCAAGAGCAACTCATATGCCACATCTGAATTCCTTTCAATATCAGAAAAGAGTTCCTTGTTTAACCTCTTCAAACTCCTCTTAAGTCCTTTGAGCTTTTTCACCACACAATACATTGGAGTCCCAGAAACTACCACTTGCCATCCATCTTGTACAATCCTCCTGTACTCAGGAACTTTACACCACATATTATAGAATTTAAAAGGTTTAATTCTGGGTACACTGACAGCTCCTTCCTCAATGATGCAAGGACAGTGGTCAAAATCCCCTTCAGGTCCATAGAAAGCATATTGATTAGGCCAGGTTCTGATCCACACCTCATTCACCAAAACTCTATCAATCCTACTAAAGACCCTAGTACCACTTGGCTGCTTATTATTCCAAGTGAAGAAAGCACCAAGAGTCTTCATATCCTGCAGGTCACTCAGATTAATGGCCCTTTGAAAAGGAATAATCTCAGCATCCCTAACAGGTAAACCAATCTTCTCACCAGCATACCTTACATTATTAAAGTCACCCAAAACAATCCAAGGGTAGTTATTATTCATCCTAATCATATCCTCCCACAGTCCAACTCTCTCCTCAGGTTTATTAAAACCATAAACAAAAGTACAGTGAAAAAAATCAGCTTCTCCTAGCCTGTTTACTCTGAGATGAACATACTGTGCATTCATCTCCAAAGTAGATACCTGCAGGATTTGAGAATTTTTTGTTGTTTTAGTGTTCTTGATGATTTTTATGTTGTATGGAATTTTTATGTTGTTTTAATGTTCTTGATAAATTTTGATGATTTTTATTAAGTTATGATTTTTATGTTGTCTAGGAAATTTTTAATAAGTTAGTGTTCTTGATGAATTTTAATGAGTATTCATAATAATGATTTTTGTATGATGATGGTTAGATTAGTTGTTAAAAATGGTAGTTTGATAATTAAAGCAAGTTGGAATTAATTTGGGTGGTTTGTGGTGTGAACCGTGGAGGATGGCTAGAACCGGACCAACCAGACCGGTCCAGGCCGGTTCAGACCCGGTCTGGGTTGGTCCATGGTGGGTCCGGGTTTTGGTCTTTGGGTTGTGTCGATGTTTGATTGTTTAATTGTTGTTTTGACGGGTTTTAATTAAGTTAAGCATGCGGGAAATATTAAGAAACGATTTTTGTAAAAATTAAAATCTGCCAAAACAGCCCATTTAAAACAGGCCGTGGGGCCCATTCAGGCCCATGTGGGTCCGGCCCAAACTCAGCCCGTGGGTCCCACTTTGGGACTTGTGACGGTTTTTGAGTTATCGTCATTTTTATCGTGTTTTGTAATATTTAGCAAGTGGGAAATATTAATAAGTAAAATATTTAATTAAAAAGGTTTTTCATAAAATTATTATTTCTCACATGTTAGAAATTATAAGACGAGATCGTAGTTTAATTGGTATCCATTTAAGTCAAGCGGGGTTTTTGGGGTATGAATATGATAATTCACATGTTAGAAGTAGTAATAAAATAACATGTAATGAATATGTTGATTTTATGTATATTGATAAAGACTTGCTTCTAGCCGGTTTGATCAAAGGGGTTGGGTCAAAAATAAGTCTAGTCAGCCCGAGTTGACTGATGACCCGTCGCGGGACTCGGGTCGGGGATTTGTCTTCAAGTAAGGTTTTATTTAATATTGAATTCGCCTTAGAGAGATGAGGCGATATGAAGTGATTATGATTTATTATGCAATGCGCTCACACGATAGATGTTTTTCCAGTGACTTTTTATTATATGGTTGGTGCGTGTTGACTAAGTAAACATAGAGACGTCTGAGTAATATTGGCCGTATTGACCCGGTAAGTATAAATGAGTTATCTTGGCCCCTGACATGATAGGCCGTACTATCTTTAACGAGTATATAGTTCGCCGCTTGATAGCTTTTGTGTCTCGGCCTGGGGGGCTTATCTCCAAGTCGGGGCATGGCATCCTAAGAGTTCCGCTTTGGGAAGGGAGCCAGCTTAAGTACTAGCCATCTATGCTTAGGGGGTCGCCTAGTAGAGTTTCTCATAGACGGTTATGTCATGGGACGGGGAATGGAATAGCTGTTGTCGCTAGGTCTGATCAGTCTAGGACTAGGATGTTTTCCTACCTTGTGGTATAGCCTCGAGTTACAGAAGTCTTCTATTGCTGTACTAGGAACTTATGCCTGTTTGTAGAGGTATTGGTCTTTCATGTTTGTATGATTCTATGAGTTCTAGAAGGTGAGATGCAAGCCGGCTAGGATTGATAGAGTTTGGATTACCGATTGTTAACTGATTCACATGATTACGTGTTGATTAGGGTTTGAGTGTATCATGGCCATGTTCATGGAACCGCTGAGCCAGCATACCAGCTTCCCTACCTCGAGTTATATTTTATTATCGGATTCACATGATAGCTTTCATATGATAGGTTATATGTTAGTTACTGTTTCATAACATGAAAAGCATATCATATATGTTTAAGTTTTGTATTTTCCATATACATTGCTTTTATGTTATTCATGTTTCATTAAACTCGACATTTCGTGGCTGGGAGAACTCGGAGTTACTCCCCACTGACTGTGGCTTCCGTGTTTATATTTAATGCGGTCGAACAGGTGGTGAATGCATATTTGGGGTACATTGACGAGCTAGCGAGCGAAGTATTTACCTTGGACCTATATTCGGTTCTTAGATTGTATATTATTATACACTCTTTTATTTCCGTATTTATACGGGAGATATGTCTCCCGTCTTGTATATTTCTTTTGTAGAATATTATTTCCGTTTTGTAATGACCCTTTTATTTTATGACACCTTCGTATATGTTTTATTATCTTTTATGTATTAAATAATTTTTTTTTCCTTCCGCAAATTGAGGGTGTCACAGATATAATGGTAAAATATTACTTAAAATGTTAAGTACATATTATTTTTAATTTGTGTCATATAATTGTGATATGATCAAATTAACACTTAATTATATAAGATAATTAAGCATATGATTAATAAGTATTTGTGGGACAAATATCAAAAATCAAAATGGACCAAATAAGGCCTCACATGGCCGGTTATGGTGTAGTGGGAAGTGATGATGGTTGCTCTTATTCATACTCACAATTAACATGTGATTATGACATGAATAGTAAACCTAAAATCATATTACTCAACACTACACTCCACCACTTTGCATGTGAATTAAAATAAGCAAATTTAGTCTCTTGTGAGGCTACCATGACCGGCCATATTATCTTTATAAGGGCAATATGGTTTTTCATTTCATTTGTTCATTCTTGCTTATTTTTCATACATCTCTCAAAAACTCTTCTTCTCACTAAAACTCTCATAATACTAATATTTACTAAGTATTACTAGTGTAGTAATATATTCTAATATTAGTAGTGTAATATCTATCTTATTATCTAGTTAATAATAAGGGTAGATTATTTGGCATCATCTTGGTGCAACTTGAAGGAGGTCTTCTATTTTGGAGATTGTTCTTGTACATCCATATTTGTAGCTCAAGAATAACAAGAAGGAGTTCTTGTTGTGCCCATTTAATTTCCATATCAATGTGAGGAAATTTCTTCTTTTATATAAATGTCTTTATATTTGCATGCATGTTACATAGATCATTAAATACTAAATTAACAAGTAATTTGGTAACTAATTAGAGGAGTCTAATTAAGGTATATGGACTTTCAAGGACTAAAGGCACGATTCATGAAATCCATAAAAAAAATAGTTGGGGCATTGGTAAGACAAATTGACATAACAATGAACTCATAATGACCGTAGCGGGTCCAGAACGATGTCTTGTGAAGATCTCCATCTCGAATTCTCAACTTGTGATAACCAGATCAAAGACACCCGCTTCATTCAACCAATCGAAAAGATCATCAATCCTCGGTAAAGGATACAGATTCTTCACCGTCACCTGATTAAGCTCTGGTAGTCAATGCATAACCGCATACTACCATCCTCATTCATCACAAATAGAGCTCGTGCGCCCCAGGGAGACAAACTCAGCTTCACGTAACCCTTCTCCAACAACTTAACCAACTGCTTCTTCAATTCTTCTACCTCCATCGGCTCTATACGGTACGTGCCTTGGATTTAGGTCCCGTCCCCATCTTCAATTCAATCTCGTAGTCAACATCCCTCTTGGAAGGTAACCTCAGAATCTCCTTCGAAAGTACATCGGTGTACTCGTCAACAATAGGAATAACATCCGACGCAAGCTCTTCCACCCTAGTGAAAGTCCATAGACCCTAATTAGACTCCTCTAATTAGTTACTAATTACCTTGTTAATTTAGTATTTAATGATCTATGTAACATGCATGCAAATATAAAGGCATAAATAAACATAAGATGAAATTTTATTACATTGAGAAATTTTGGTATTTATGGGAACAATAAGAAACTCCTTTTCTTATTGATATTGAGCTAAAACAAAGAGGATGAACTCCTTAAAATGAACTTTCAATGTAGAAAGTCTCCTTCCAACATCCACCCAAGACTAACCGAAATAAACACTATAATTTGAGACTAGAAAAATATAGTGACAAATAGTGACTAATATTAGATTTATTACTACTCTAGTAATATATGAATATTAGTTGATTTGAGAGTTTTAGAGAGAAGTTGGAGAAATTAGCAAAACAAGTGAAAATTGAGCAAATGAAATGAACAATAAATATGTCCTTATATAGGCCATATTGGCCGGTCATGGTGCTCAATTTTGAGCCAATATTTTGCTTATTTTAATCCCATGCAAAATGGTAGAGTGTAGGATAGTATATGATCATGTTCATGTGTCATACATGTCATAATCACATGTTGTAGTGTAAGAAAAGAAAAGATCAAAAATCATTCCTTCCACTACATGGAATCCGGCCTCTTCTAGGCTAAATGGTCAATTTTGATTTTTGATATTTGTCCCACAAATACTTATAAAATCATATACTTAATTATCTAGTATATTGGTGATTTTTGATTTTTGATATTTGTTCCATAAAGAAACGCGGAAATCTTTCTTTCAAAGTAGGAAACTGCCCGGGAAATAACGCAGCACGAGCTGCGCCTCTTCGAAGAGTCGCAATGCCTGCTGCGCCTCTTCGAAGAGTCGCAATGCCTGATGCGCCTTTTCCCCGGCTTGTTTTGCCTATTTCCGGAATATTTTCTAGATTTCTTTCCGTGATCGAGTTATTCCAAAACTCTTCCGATTTCTCCATTTATAAAGAGAGGTTCGTGCACACTTTCAAGGCACACGAGTGTTCCGCCCCTTCTCTTCTCTCTCTTTGCATTCTAGACCTTGCTCTAAGCATTTTGACAACTACGTGCTTGATCAATCGACAACGTAAGCTCAAATCCTTCTGGGTTCCCGTCACGTTATTGCATTGACCTACCAATTTGACCAACTCAACAATAATCAATCTTAATTCATTAATCAATCGTTCGTCTTGCGAGGGCACTTTCTTTGCATTCGAGTCCAGCTGTCGCTAAATCGTTAACTTTAGTTCATATCTCATTCCTCAACATGTAAGTCTGAGGGTGTTTAATGCCGTCTTTTTATTGTATTGTATTTCATCTAATGTAAGATTCATGTCGGATTTATGTCAAAATCGTTTTCAAAACTTTAGTTCATATCTCATTCCACAAATACTTATAATCATATGCTTAATTATGTAGTATAACTAAGTGTTAATTTGATCATATAACAATTAAATGATTCAAATTAATAAATAATATATACTTAACTTTTAAGTAATATTTTATCATTAAATCAATAAATAATGAGTCCCACAATATCTTGTTAATTTATTTTACAACTCCTTGTAAATATAATTAACTAATTAGCTCTACCTCAAAATATATGCACAACCTCAACTAATTTAGTGAATTAACGATTAATTATTAAATTAAATCTTATTTAATCGTATTAAAATATGACGTAAAATTTATTCAGTCAGTTATCGTATAAATGACTAATAAACTTAACCTGTATAAGTTCCTAACTCAATTTATAATAAATAACTCTCGTAACCAAACATATATCAAATATATATGCAAAGGACTAATTAAATTGTATCGTATACAAATAATTAGTTTAATGTTTGGGTCTCATCCTTTAGGTGTGACCGAAATGGGTCAGTTGATCACCGCCGTAATACGACAATAACGTCTAACTCTAGTCAACTGATTGTTATTGATTTACGTTAATCAACTGACGTGGAGTATCAATATACTAGTCATCCCACGGATATTACAAAATGAGATTTATTATATAAATGCACTATTGTGGAGGACACTTACTCCAACAATCTCCCACTTGTCCGATACAAGTTGTGCATGTAGCCACACTATTGCGGAGAACTTCTTCTCCAACTATATCTCCCACTTGTCTCGACAAGTTGTGTGCTACCGATTCTCTTGTCTTTTTGTGTCACATCCTCCCACTCATCGCAAGGTGTCTTTCACGTCGCACTTGTGATTGAAGAATATAAATAGAGTGGTTTCTCGATCTGGGAGAGTAACTGTCTAACCGAAAAATCTACCAGAGATCTCTTCCGAGCGTGGCCACGCATTTCCAGTCACTACTCCTCGAGTGGCCCGAAGATGTTAATACCCAACGTGGGTGGACAATTCCTGTTGACCCAACTTACACTTTATAATGCAGATCACCAAGACCCAGAAGATGCCCATCGACCTCCTATGACGGCACGACCTTGGACAAAAACCAAGGTAATCCGGAAATTACACCAACTCAGGTAAATGGTCGCCAGTCTAAAGAATCGATTCATAGGAATAATATAGAAATCCCTGCCACGAACTGGCTTCAATCATTTTGATAAGGGATCCTATAAAGGTCATTGTCCGACAGAGTGTCATACAGTCTACCTATGTAAACGACCAGTCATCTCCATGACCCCATGGCGCTGAACTAGCCATCGATCGACTTACAATCTAGTCACTACGAGACGTCACCTTATATGAGTGACTAGGGACAATAATACTAAGTTGATCTTGTTGATCACTTGAATTGTGTTCAACTTTTCATAAAACAAATTCAGATAAAACAAAGTATTAATATTTAGTCAAACTAAAATAAAGAGGTTCATATAAAACTCGAACAATGAATGCAATTATCATGTATGTAAACATTGATACAATATTCAACTATTACATATCATGTAATCTAGAAGAATTCAGGTACTCGTCTTAATTCTATTTCGACGACATGCCCATCATATTTAGCCTTTAAAAGGACTTGGTTAGAGGATCAGTGATGTTATCGTCTGTCCCAACCTTACATACATCAATTTCCTTCCTCTCCACATAATCTCTACTTACATGGTATTTCCTAAATACATGTCTAGACTTGTTACTAGACTTGGGTTCCTTTGCTTGAAATATGGCCCCATTGTTATCACAATACATCGTGATTGGATCTGCGGCGATGGGGACTACCCCTAGAACTTCCTTGAATTCCCGAATCCACACAGGTTCCTTAGCAGCCTCTGATGCTGCAAGGTACTTAGCTTCTGTTGTAGAATCCGCAGTAACGCTTTGCTTGAAACTTTTCCAGCAAACAACTCCTTCATTCAACATAAAGACATAGCAAGATTGGGATTTTCAATCATCTCTATCAGTTTGGAAACTAGCGTCCGTGTAACCCTTTACACGCAACTTAGTTTATCCTCCAAACAGCAAGAACGAATCTTTAGTTCTTCGTAAGTACTTAAGTACGTTCTTGACGGCTATCCTCTGACTCTCACCTAGATTGGCTTGATAACGACTTGTCATGCTTAAAGAATATGCAATGTCGGGGCGAGTGCACATCATAGCATACATGATTGATCCAACTGCGGAAGCATAAGGAATCAATTTCATGCGTTCATTCTCTTTGGTGACGGTAGGACTCTGCGATTTACTCAGAGTGATACCATGACTTATGGGAAGAAAGCGTCTCTTAGAGTCTTTCATTTTGAACCAATTAAGAATCTTATCTATATAAGCTTCTTGACTTAATGCTAGTATCCTTTTCTTTCTATCTCTATAGATCCGGATACCCAAAATGCGTTGTGTGTATCCCAAATCCTTCATCTGGAAATGTTTCCCTAGCCACTCCTTTGTAGAAGTAAGCATTGGTATATCATTCCCAATGAGAATTATGTCATCCACATACAAAAATAGGAAAGTAACTTTGCGCCCACTAAACTTTATGTATAAACATGACTCCTCGACACTTCGAGGGAAACTATTTTGTTTGATAACATGATCCTAGAGAAGTCTTTCACAAATCTTCGTTAATACCCTGCTAGTCAAAGGAAACTTCTTATCTCAGACACTGCCTTCTTCAAAACCACATGGCCAAGAAAAGAACCTTCTCAAGCCAAAATTCGTACTTGGAGAATTTACCATAAAATTGGTTATATCTTAAGGTCTGCAACACAATCCGAAGGTGCTCCGCATGATCCTCCCGAGGTTTCGAATAAATGAGAATATCATCCATGAACACTACCACAAATTTATCCAGGTAAGGACTAAAGGCACGATTCATGAAATCCATAAAAAAAACAGTTGGGGCATTGGTACGACGAATTGACATAACAATGAACTCATAATGACCATAGCGGGTTCGGAACGATGTCTTGTGAACATCTCCATCTCGAGTTCTGAACTTGTGATAACCAGATCAAAGACACCCGCTCCATTCAACCGATCGAAAAGATCATCAATCCTCGGTAAAGAATACAGATTCTTAACCGTCACCTGATTAAGCTCTGGTAGTCAATGCATAACCGCATACTACCATCCTCCTTCATCACAAATAGAACTCGTGCGCCCCAAGGAGACACACTGAGCTTCACATAACCCTTCTCCAACAACTTAACCAACTGCTTCTTCAATTCTTCTACCTTCATCGGCCCTATACGGTACGTGCTTTGGATTTAGGTCCCGTCCCCATCTTCAATTCAATCTCGTAGTCAACATCCCTCTTGGAAGGTAACCTCAGAATCTCCTTCGAAAGTACATCGGTGTACTCCTCAACAATAGGAATAACATCCGACGCAAGCTCTTCCACCCTAGTGAAAGTCCATAGACCCTAATTAGACTCCTCTAATTAGTTACTAATTACCTTGTTAATTTAGTATTTAATGATCTATGTAACATGCATGCAAATATAAAGGCATAAATAAACATAAGATGAAATTTTCTTACATTGAGAAATTTCGGTATTTATGGGAACAATAAGAAACTCCTTTTCTTATTGATATTGAGCTAAAACAAAGAGGATGAACTCCTTAAAATGAACTTTCAATGTAGAAAGTCTCCTTCCAACATGCACCCAAGACTAACCAAAACAAACACTATAATTTTATACAAGAAAAATATAGTGACAAATAGTGACTAATATTAAATTTATTACTACTCTAGTAATATAAGAATATTAGTTGATTTTAGAGTTTTAGAGAGAAGTTGGAGAAAATAGAAAAACAAGTGAAAATTGAGCAAATGAAATGAACAACCAATATGTCCTTATATAGGCCATATTGGCCGGTGATGGTGCTCAATTTTGAGCCAATATTTTGCTTATTTTAATCCCACGCAAAATGGTAGAGTGTAGGATAGTATATGATCATGTTCATGTGTCTTACATGTCATAATCACATGTTGTAGTGTAAGAATAGAAAAGAACAAAAATCATTCCTTCCACTACATGGAATCCGGCCTCTTCTAGGCTAAATGGACCATTTTCATTTTTGATATTTCTCCCACAAATACTTATAAAATCATATGCTTAATTATCTAGTATAATAAAGTGTTAATTTGATCATATAACAATTAAATGATTCAAATTAATAAATAATATATACTTAACTTTTAAGTAATATTTTATCATTATATCAATAAATAATGAGTCCCACAATATCTAGTTAATTTATTTTACAACTCCTTGTAAATAGAATTAACTAATTATCTCTACCTCAAAATATATGCACAACCTCACTTAATTTAGTGAATTAACGATTAATTATTAAATTAAATCTTATTTAATCGTATTAAAATAAGACGTAAAATGTATTCAGTCAGTTATCGTATAAATGACTAATAAACTTAACCTATATGAGTTCCTAACTCAATTTCTAATAAATAACTCTCGTAACCAAACATATATCAAATACATATGCAAAGGACTAATTAAACTGTATCGTATTCAAATAATTAGTTTAATGTTTGGGTCTCATCCTTTTGGTGTGACCGAAAGGGGTCAGTAGATCACTGCCGTAATACGACAATAACGTCTAACTCTAGTCAGCTGATCGTTATTGATTTACGTTAATCAACTGACGTGGAGTATCAATATACTAGTCATCCCACGGATATTTCAAAATGAGATTTATTATATAAATGCACTATTATGGAGGACAGTTACTCCAACACCTAGTGTCACGAATCTGACACAACACCAAATGATGTCTCTTCCTCAAAAGACTCTTGAGGTTCATATCCACTATGAGCTTAACCCTTGGTCTAACACCACGATAAGACACTCTTACTCCCTTTGATCTTCTAATGGACACTTTCCTAAGGTCATAGTCAATGGATGCCTTATATTTACCCAACCAATTCATCCCAATTATCGTCTCAAAACCATTCAAAGGAAACTCTAACAAATTATTAGGAAATTAAATTCACTCCACCAATTATCAAAGACATATCTCCACACAACTTACCCCCAAGATAACGACTCACCCGATGGAATAAAAACTTTATTGCATATGGGTTCACCCTCCCCCAATCCTAAGGTCTCCACATGCTCTTTGACCACAAACGAATGTGTGGCACCCAAGTCAAATAATGCAAAGGAAGAATGACCATTAATAAGAGTTTCCTACTTTTATTTGGCCCACCTCAGAGCGTGCAAGCGGAAACACCTGCTTCCGGCCTTCTTGGTCCACTTTGATTCGGATGGTTAAAACAATGTGTGCGATTAAAGACCCTATGATCGTATTTCTTCCCTTGATTGTTCCGAGATCCTCCTTGACGATTTCCTTCCCTTGGCTTTCTCCACGGTAATAACTAGCTTGATTGAACGAATATGATCTAATTGATGTAGGATTACTTGTACATTGATGCTTCTTATGGAAAATCCGCCACATCCGTAGCACTGGATTCCTACCAGAATAGGCGTACTTCGGTATGATCCACTACCCCCTTCACTAAAGTGAGAGTGTTCACCAACGCTACCACTAGAGAAAGTCTGGCCTTGCGAGAATCCTCCCCTTTTGAAACTTGAACCACCACCTTCACTTTCAGCTATCCTCTTCTCACCACTTACCTCTTCTAGATATTTGGTCATGGAATGATTCTTTATGCATTTTCGGCACAAGTGTACACCTCCTTCACATCCGTGAGGGTACCAGAAGTCATCCTCTTCATTATATCAATGGTTAGGCCTTTCTCAAACCACACCGCCATCACCGGATCGCTTATATGCATACCATTGACATGATGAGGAAGCTCCATGAATTTGGTGTAGTTTTCATTCGCCGTCATATAATTTGACATCCGGAAGGTATCAAATTTCGCCCGTAGGCGATTGTGAATATGCTCTGGTATGAATTCATCCTTAAGCTCCCCCTTAATGCTTGACCAAGGAATATAGCCTTCCTCCGTCGCTTCTCTATAGGACTCTCTTATATTATCATGAGTGGAGTGCTACCAAGGTCTGGCTTTGCCTCATAGGTAGAAAGCGGCTTGGTTAACCTTCATAGTCATCGGGATAATTTGCGACGTCGAAGACATTCCTTTTTCACTCGTCGAGAATCTTGGGTGCTCCAGTCCCTTCATATATACTTAAATGAACAGTGACTAGCTATAATAGAGCTCATCTCTGTTGCGTCAAGGGTCATTGGCCTTGCCCGATTAATACCACTCAGAGCTTCAGTCAAAGCGGTATTTGCTCCATAAGACGCCCTATCTCTTCCATGCTCATCGCCTAATAAGGATTCCCATTAGATTTCTTCACCATTTATATATAAGTAAGAGATACAAAAAAATCCTAAAATTCCATTGATTTTCCGTAGAAATATTAACATATACATAGGAAACAAAGCATACTCGGTCGAGTAGGAACTCCACTTGGCATGTTGCTCGCTAACTCGGTTGAATAACGACCTTAATCAGTCGAGTAGATGCTCATACTCGCGCGAGTTACAAAACACACTCGGTCGAGTAGCCTTACACGACCGAGTCCTCTATTACTCAATTGAATAAAAACAATCATGGTACTTTTAAAATATTCACTCGGTCGAGTGGGCTATCCACTCGGCCTAGTGACCACATGAAGCCTTAAAATCGAAATAAATTCAAACAAAAGCATATCAAACATCACTCAAATCAAATTTCCACTCAAAGTCAAAGATATATTATAGTCCCAAGGATATCAACATGCCTCATATCATTTCCATTCTCATCATATCATATTTGCTCATCATCTCAATTTCTGACATCATCAACAACAAGTACTAACACATTTCAAACTACATTATCATCACATAAGCACAAATAATACATCACATCGCTTCCCATCCTATATCTACCCACGTTAAGTGACTGGTGAGATAGTAGGAGGGTCGTAGTACCATTAGGGACAAATCCCCAATTTTATCAAATTGGCTCAAGTCAACTTACCACAGGATCATTTTAATTAGACATCCTAAGTTCATTTGTTTTAGGTTCAAGATCGTCGCTCTGATACCACTTTGTAAAACCCCGCCATACCCAGAGCCTTTACGCAAGACCTTCCGAGCATGAAGAAGTGTTGCGCCTCGGTTTCCCGAGGGTAGGATGTACCAAATTGAGTCTCAAAAAGTTAAGTATAACATAAGATAAAAGCGGAAGTCAACATGGTACAAAGAAATACAAGGTCCAAAGTAACATACAACTCAAGTGTTTCAAACCAAAACAAAAGGTCTACAACTATAAAGTCAATAATCCAAAAGACACACAAGACTCAATGATCGCCCAAAGTCTGAGCATGCATCCGATCATCAAAATATATCATCATCGTCAATCCCGCTAACAACCTACTCGTAATTGCCGGAAATATCGTATGGGTCACTGTAGATAAAACAACACCACGGTCAGTTTACATGTACATAATCAATAACAAGGAATCACATTATGATTTCACAAATATACGGTGCCATCGAGTAGCCCACCGGGGGCCGTAAAATAGCACACCATCCACCAATCGCGGTGCCATCAAGTAGGACAGCGCCGTGTCCAAGGCACGCCGTAGACACCATGGGCCATACCAAAGCAGGTCACCCCTAGACCCAGGTCATAACCACGTGCACTGTCTCTTCCATGGTGGGACCATGAAGAGTGACCCACGGAGTCTATGGAGTCGGTTCCAACAACCGCTCCATAGAAACAACCACTCCAAACACAAATATATAACAATCACAATCAATCATCCAAACTCCAATTAAAATGTCACAATCTTAGCGTAATCCACATCAATCAATCGCATACACATAAACCGAGTAGGACTAATCTTCCTCGAAGTAATCAATCTCACAAGCAAAGCAAAAAAAATAAGCTAGAAGTCCTCTTCTATGAAGTCGCCACCTACAATATCATAATACTAACAATTACCACTAATAATTATTACCAAGTCTTATGGAATAAGACTAATTACCACAATCTGTGAGTATTTGCCCTAAATCTTACATCAACAAGATCAATAATCACAATCTATGTATTAATAACTCAAATCGCAACCTAATTTTAATACTCCGTATTTCTGTACACTTGGCACTCGGCCGAGTAGAGCTTAATTCACCGAGTGGATTAGGTACTTGGGCGAGTATAGTATACTCGACCAAGTTTGTTGGTTTGTCGTATGAAATAGTATTCTGTTCATGTGTACTCTGCCAAGTGAGTTAGGCAGTCGACCGAATAAGTGGTAGTCGACCGAGTACATGTTGTACTCGACCGAGTACATGTTGTACTCGACCGAGTACATGTTGTACTCGATCGAGTATGACGAATTTCGAGGATTAGTCGGACGGTTTGATTAAGGGTTTTGATAAGAAGTTAAATTCATTATTACAAGTTTACGTTTCATAATCGAAACCCTATTCCCTCAAAACTCTCTCAATTTCCTCAAGAACAACCTTAATCATTCCGTGTCGGTTTAGATCTCATGGCTTGTTGATTGCGTCGGTAAATATTTCTATTATACTTCCTCCCTTCAACTCCACTCTACCATATTACTTTTTCACATTTGTCGATACGTGTTTTACGCGGTAAATATCGTCGGCTACGTGTTTGCAATAATTATAAAAGTTAGATATTAATAATGTACTCGTAAAGACAAATCAAACAAGATCACACATGAATATTTTTTTTTTACTTATATATTGAGAGAAAACTGCAATTATATGATCACTTGTGAATAGTGTACAAAAGTGAAAGTGGTAGAGTGGAGTTGAAGGGGGGAAGTATGATTTTGATGGTATTGTTATTAAACCCTAATTGAATTAGGAGAAAAAGGGGGTATGTTGGTATTGATTGTATGATCGTTGTTTGAATAAGAGGGCACTTCGTAGAAGTAAAATTTTTATTACTTGCTTGTTGATTTCGGAATTTGTTAATAAGGTAGGGTTTCCCCTACTCAGTTTATTGTGACGCTAATTGATCTGATGAGATTATATGTTACTTGATTGTTTGATTGATGATGATGAAGTTTGGGTTTGGACTTTGGGTTGTTACCATGGTTACTGATTGGTGTTTTCGTTGGGAGACGGATCACACCCCGAGTTCGCCCCTGTAGTTATCCCGCTATGTAAGGGATGTGCACATTAATGATTCGGGTTTGTCTCTCTGCGGTGAGATGGAACATCGACACCTGTGGCTGCGGTCTAGGGTCAATTGGTGGGTTTTTTTAGAGCATGTATGGTAACCTGAGTCTAGTGAGGTGTCCGCTGCGGTGGCCCTCCGGTTTCTCTTTCCCTTGTGCTTATCTTGTACATTGGTCGGTATATACGATTACTGACCCCGTTATTGTTTTACAAAAATGCTGTGATCCATTGGGGAATGGTGAATTGGTGATCACAGGTAATCCGTAAGCTGCATTGGGATGAGGATGGGATCACTACATCGAGTTTTAGCTTCCGCTTATCATATCTGGAGTCATAAACATTAGGTTATTCATAGTACTTTAATATTTGTTAGTTTGGATTGATGGTCAGACGGTATGCCGTCTGTTTTGGAGACCATGTATTGATTTAAATTATTTATTAAAAAAATACTGTTTTATTTATCGCTTGATTTGATATGTACTACCTCGGGCAACCGAGATGGTAGCACTCCCATGTGCTAAAGGGTATTGTAAGGCTCTTTAAAATACGGGGGTGTTACACTAATAGTCAATAAACTACAATTTACAAAACTTTTCCCCAATTTCTAGGTCAAATAATATCAATTCTATCATCTATAATCATTTCCCCAAAATTCTATCTCATCCACAATAACCTAATATCAAGATAATCATAATAATCCAATCTAAATAACATATAATGATCTAGTAGCGTTAATCTCATCTTAATTTATCAATCTAATCACTAAAGACATAGTAATTATTTAAACCCTAACCTAATAAGATGATAAGATGAAATCACAAGTTTAAGGATGAAGATTACTTACAAAAGATTGGAAAAGATAAGAGTAACATCTAGAAAAATAAATTCCACAGTAAATCCAAGGACGGAATAAGGAGTGTTAAGAGAGCAATTAAGGATTAATTGGAGAGTAGAAGAGTTTTGATGAGAGTTTATGATACTAATGAATAATTATGAGGAAACAATAGAGAGAAAAACCTTATACTGCCTCTATTCAACTCCAAAAACAAAATTTCACTTTTACACAGTTGTCAATACCCAATTTGCATTGTAAATATCTTATGTTTCACATTATGAAAAAATATACAAGTTTCATATTCTTATTATACTTTTATAGGTGAATAAAACAATATCTCACATGAACAAGGTTCTATTAATTCATGAATAGTGTTTAAAAAAGAAATGTTGTGTTTGGAGTTGAATGGAAGGAGTATATTAGAAAGGATCCACGCAGAAATAAAATAACAACCCAGCGATTGATGACAAATACTCGACCGCGTACACCCCACTCGGCCGAGTAACATACAATCAACCGAGTGCGTATAATCTCGACCGAGTGCCAACAAGCAGGGTCTCCCCAGACAGAGCCACTCGCCCGAGTGACCTCTACCCGACCGAGTAGTTACGCTACTCCACCGAGTAACACCAACATCCGGCCGAGTCTATCCTTCTGTTAACCTAGTAATACAAGAGTTATTTCACCTTGTTATACCTTGCCAACCTGTCTTACTTGATGGCCAAATGAAGATGGTGACGAAGAGTTGATCGAGCTTAGTGTTGGTATGTTGATGTTCTATTACTCGGGTTTCTTGATAAGCTACATGTGCTTGTTTGTGGGTTTTGAACAAGATTTTGATAAGTTGTTGCGGGCTTTGGGTAACATTGATGCAAAAAGGAAGCAAGATTGAAAAGCTTCCCTTGTGGGCGTTAGAAAGTGGACCACTTTAACACTCTCTTAAGCATATGCATTTGAGATGAATATCAATCTTCATTAGGAATTCATGAGCTATTTTCATATTAATAAACAACTTTGAATTCTTATTGTTAGTTTGCACTTAGTTTAGATTTCATTCCATTATTGCATCGTTATTTAAATATTCTATCTATGAAAAATCTCAACATTGTTTTTTACCCTTTCTTCTTCTCTTAGCATTAGGACATTGAACAAAATGTCTAGTTTAAGTATGAGGAGGAGATTAGTGTAGATACATTTTGAGAATTAAAAAAAAAACTTGAAAAAGATTCAAAAACACGTATATCTGTATATACTTGTGTTACGTTTTCTTGCTCTTCTCACTTAGGTATGAAATTTAACTTTAGATATAACTGAAGGGATATAAAAACCGCTTGGTTTAATTGTTTGAAGTCGTTTTCCTTTCCTCTTTCTTTTCACTTCTTTTGAGGAGGATGGGTTTCTATGTTAATGATGTGAAGTATATTTTTGAGATTGTTGCGATTGTTTTCTTATGTGTTGTTAGGAGATGCATTAGATTATATGGCATGTAGTTTTGTAGAGCATTTGAATTAGATTTTTATATATTTGTTAAGTTGCATCATGGTATTTAGTTGCATTTAGGTAAATTGTTTTTTAAATGCCTAATTTGGAGCCTTGACAAGCATGGATAAGCCGATGTAGTTACTCTTTTTACTTATTAGCACATTGTCTTTTAAAATATACTTGAGACACCCTTTATTGTGTAATTTTAGTATTTATTTAGTCCATTTCCTAAAGCCTAGTCAAGGGCGTGCATTTGATCATCTTGATCACCTCCATGGTGTAATCATTCCTTGACAACCATTTTCCTAGGTCACTTTCAAAGCCATGCAACTTATCATCATTCTTCATTTTTGGAAAAAGGAAATGTGCTACCAAAATCTTTGTCATATATCCTTTGAATGTCTTAGCTTAGGGAGTGCAAATGGAGATTTTTAGGCTTTTCTAGAGTATCCTTACTCTATATGGGGTTGCTCTCGATGTCGTTTCGGCGAGGATTTTCTTATTGTTCGTCTCTGTTATACACCCATTGCTAGGCTACTATGCTACCAAAAACATTCAAAACAAGCAATTTCAAAAGTGAAACAAAAATATCAAGAACAAATGAATAAGAACTCATACTTATTACTCCTTACCTTTATTGATATCTCCATCTTTGTTGAATGCTTGAGAATGGATGACCCTTCCTTTAAGTTAGGTGAGAGGTAGAATTTCGAGCATACAATGTCTTCCAACACCCTTAAGGAAGCATATTATTGTATATGAGAAACATGTACTAAATTTACACAATGAGGAGATGATTCGTCGATGTAGTCTTAGACTTAGTTCTTTTTATAAACTGGTAACTACATAGCAGTATTTGTTCTTATATTGTCTCCGTTTTAGATGATTTTCCATCACATGGATGAGGCATGTAATCATTCTTTTGTTAGATGCATCCTTATCGTGTTTCTGCGTGCTTATTGTTTGTATTTGTCCTGATTTTGAGCAAGACCCCAGCTGCCTTGCAAAAGGGCATCCTACCTCATGGATGTCTCCGTGCGAGTTGAAGGGCGAAGCATGGCGCGCTTATTGCCTTGTGTCGGATATACTATTAGTATAGTTTAAATAAGTGTCTTAAATAATTCACTTACTGGCTCGGGGACGATTAATGTATAAGTGAGGGGAGATTTGATAATCTATTATTTAGTATCAATTCTGCCAATTCTCCGTCAATTTTGTGTATGCATCAATTTACCTTCGTCATAATACATTTTCATGTGGTTGAACGGCAATTGAGAGTCGTATCCGGAAATGGGGAGAATGAAGCAAGCCTTGAAAACTAAGAAATATAGCTAGGAAGCTGTGCCAGCCGGTCGGTCAACCGGCCCCTGCTCTCTCTTATCACCAGCCAAACGAGGAAGAGAAGAGAAGGGCTCCCCAACCAGTCGGTCGGCTATCGGTCAAGCGGATGGGAGGTTAGCACAGTGTTTAAATGAAGAATTTGAGGAAGAAATGGGGTTGGCCTCGCCACCGGTTTCCAACAGGCCGCCGGTCGACCGGCTAGATGTGACACCCACAAAATTAGCAATTAAATTATATATTATTTATTTATTTTATCACGGTTGGTTTGCTTTAGTTTAGCCTTAGAATAGGATTTTTATATTTTGGGTAGAACCCGTGTCTTTCCGTCCTTTCCAACTCCGTATTCAAAATCTATGCGGAAATCAAAGTGGATGACGCCCGTAGTGTAGTGGGCCTCTAATTCTCATTTCCACCAAACATGAACCACTAAAACCACCACCCTCCTCTCATTTTTTATAAATCTTCATCTCCCTCGTCTCTCTCACCAAAACCCTAAACCCCATTGTTACACCAAAAACTCTCAAACTTTAGAATCACACAACTCTCTCATCTCTTACTTTTTTCCTTAATTATTCATTAGTTCTTCCCCTCTCCTTTTGTGCTATCTTACAAGTTAAGTAAGGTGCAAGCTTTCTCTTATCTCTTTCACCCATCTTTCTCCAAAATGAGTTTTACGCATCTTTTTATGATGAAATTGTAGGAGGAGACTTGCAAGACCCGGACAAGGATTACTTTTTAATTGAAGAGGAGCTAGAGGATTGAAGAGCCAGGGTAATGTTGACGGGTTACTCGATATCACATTTCTATGTGTTTTCTATGTGTTATAGGGTTGTATTTAAGTGAAAGACGAGTTACTTGTTATCTATTGACATGAATTGATGTTGTTATATGTTGGAATATTGAATTATGTCTCATATATCTTGTAATGGTAAAAGTTAGTGTTTATTGTACTAATTCTCCTCTTAACTGTATGAAAATGCTTTAAAGACACATACATTTTACCAAAAAACCAAAAACAAATGTTGAATGTTGATTAATGATGGTTTATGTTGATAATGTTAAATATGTTTGAGCTTTGAATGATTGGATTTTGGTTTAAGGTAGTTTTCGGAGTAAGGGAGCCCCAGCCAGCCGACCGGACGCCGGTCAACTGACCGGCTCGGAGCCCCCTGTAATCACCTGTTTTAATTTCGTGTGTTTTGATGAAGGGTAATTCCCAGCCGACCGACTGCCGCCGGTCGCCGATCAGCTGACCGGATGGAAGCTTCCTGTAACTTGGCTATTTTTTAAATTATTAAATGAGTCCCAGCCGGTCGACCGGCCGCCGGTCATCCGACCTGCTGGGAGTACCCTTTAATCGTTGTTAAAATTATGGAATGTGTATGTGTCCTGGCCGGCTGGGAACCCTAAGAAACCCCGCGATAATGCATAATAGTAAACATATAGATTTGTAGTCGAAATACGATATTTTACAATACTGTAAATGCAAAACCGCGAAAGTCACTATATTCGAAAACCAAAAATTAGTTTAATAAATCATTTTTACATATTGTAACTAATATAAATACAAGGGATCTCGATCCCTTGATCAGTACACAAAAAAGATAATAAAACTAATATAAATTACAATGGTAAGGGTGAATCGTTGTAAGGTACAACGCTTACTAGCTCACTCGTCAATACACAATGCAACACTGACCTGTAACCTGTTCATTCAGGAAACCTGAATGCCACAGTCAGTAGGCACTAACTCAGGGTTCTCTCAGCCATATCATAAGCATTAATACAACATATTCATCATATTATCGAGACTAGGGAAGACACCTTGGCAACTATATTGCTACTAACGACTTGCATCTCTCCGCTAGCAACTATATAATCAAAAAGGCTAGAGACGAGACACACAATAATGATAATAGGCATCTAAAATCCAATATACATCCAACAAACCAGCATGTTATAATTATCAACACAAATCGATCACTAAACATCATTCTAATCATCATGTGGGTATCAAAACATCCAACACAAACATTAAAGGACTAATTAAAACAACATTGACTTTAAAACGTATTTACATGATAAAAAGAAGGGTTAGCATACAAACCACCAACTTCCACCATATTAAGACAAGTGAAACATAACTTAACAATTCAACATATAAGAACATTAATTCATGTCAAGAACTAACCAATATGTCATATTCATCATAAATACTACCTTAAAACACATAAGAAATACATAAAAATGTGAGATCGAGTAACCCATCAACATTACCTCTTTAGCAATTCGAATAAGCTATCCTAATGCAAGCTAACGATACCAACGGATTTCCTTGGCCCAACTCTTCAAAATTCCACCTTTTACGACAATTAATATGATTAGAAGCCCTAACCAAAATTCTGGAAAATCGTCAAAAAATAAGATCTAAAGATTCAATATTTTGTTATATAGAAAGAAGGAGGACGGTGAGAGGATTCCAGAATACTAACCGGAATTAAAATCGGTTGAGAATCAAAGAAGTTATGCTCGTCGAGATTAGATCTAACAGATGGGTTTTAAGAAAAGTTGGAGAAAGATGAGATTTTATGGTATAAAAAGGAAGATGAGGATCAGAGGCAAATAATGGTGTAAAAATCATGAAGTTTCATCGAGAAAAGAAGAAATGACATCCGTCTTAAGATTTTGAATTAGGGAGATTTAATAGAGTTTTTGGTGTTGAGGAAGAAGAAGAAGTGTGCTGAAAAATGGAGGAGGGAAGTGGAGATTTGTGGACTTGTTTATAGAATATGAGTAATAATAGGCCCAATACTCAAAATGTGCTCATACTACATGGATTTTTGTGTAGTGTCTGTTTACTCATAACGGGCGAAAACCAAACGATTTCTACACAACTAAATTAAATTACGACTTCACATTAAATTAAAGTTACGAATAATAGATTATCGATTTAAAATATTTTAACCAACAAAAGTAAGAGAGAAATTTATAAAATTAACGAATTTAGTAAATTACCCATTATTATAAAATCGAGGGTGTTACATTCACAACCCCTGTACTTGAGTTTGCATTTTGAAAATGGATGTGAGTCCCAGTCGACTGACCAGCAGCCGGTAGGTCGACCGGCTGGGAAATTCCTGTACATTATTTTAAACCCGACTTGTAAATTTGGTCCCCAGCCAGCCAGCTGGCCACCGTTTGTCTGACCGGCTGGGGACCCCCTTTATGTTTTTTCTCTTCTTTTTCACATGGCTTCATATGTGAAGGTTTCTATGGTTAGTTGACGTTATAATCCTATGAGTTGACCTTGAATATTTCTATAAGAACTACATCTTATATCACATGATTTATTCACCTGTTTAGGGACGGTTTTGGATGTTTAACTTATTTAAGTCATTTATGCCTTGAGTAGTCGATTGAGTCTTGGCGGTTGGATAATATTGAACTCTCGTTTTCCGTTGTACTCATTGGACCTTGTGATAGAGCGATCAGGGTACAAATTATCGTGCTTAGACATATAGAAGTTGGGATATTACGACGTTGTTGGGAGGCAAACGCATAGCGTTGACCGACCTGGCCGTCAAATGTTGTATCCTTGCAAAGTGGTGTCATTGCATGTATTGTACTTGCTTGTTTATTCTTAACCTCATCTCCGTATAATTGAGCTGGAGGATTATGCTTTTACTCGTCCACCTCTTTCGTGGGGTTTAGCCGAATTTGGGGTGCTCGCTTCCGTGTGGTTTAGCCAGAGGATCGAGTCTTGGATGCAAAACGTTCATCGCATGTCGAATCAGAACACGTTTATTGCGAGTGGCTGGCCAGGTTTGGACTAGGACCGTATTTTATTATCGTCGTCCTACCGGGAGGATAGAGTCTTGAGTATACAAAATGCTTATCGTATACGGTTATGTAAATGTTTATCCCGTTGACTAATTCGTCTTGTCTTGCAAAGTACAAATGCTAGTGCGTGTCATCTACCGTGAGAGTATGTTTGCATTATATGATGATTGGTTGGATGTGAAATGAATGTTTAAATGCCTTCTGCTTTCATTTGATTTGTGTCGCCAACCTCTTCGACTATATGGTCACTAACAGTGAGATGCAAGCTGTTTGTAGCGATATCGTTGCCAAGGTGAGTCTTTTCTAAGTCTTGGCTACTTGATAATAACGATGCATATAATATAATGATATTCTTTATATATGATGATATTGCATATATATGATGATGATATTGTTTATATTTGATGATGATAATGTATGTTTATATGCTCTTGTTATGTACGTTTTAATGTGATATGGCTGAGAGAACCCTTGCGTTACTCCCCACTGACTGTGACATTCATGTATCATGAATGAACATGTACTAGTCGCTGCTTCTTTTGGGGTTGAGACCGTGTGAGCTAGCGGGCGTCGATGTAGACATTTTACCTACCGTTTGACTCTAGTTTCCTAGACTATCTAGTGTTTGAAGGGACTTTGTCTCCTCGTTGTATTTAATTTATATTTGTATTGGTTTGTTTGACAATTCATCGTTCTACTTCCTTTATGAAAAAGATTCTAAAAATCTGTATGTCCGCTACGTGTTTGCATGTTCTGCTTGGGTTATTTTTCCGCATTTTCGAGGGTTGTCACACTGGACTCACCTGATGATTCCCTTACTTCTTATTTTGTGAAGTGTCTTCATATCCGGTCCCCAGACCAGTGGCCGGTCCACGGGATGACGTTCTGTTTTACGACGAGCCTTATCTCTCTTATTGAGATACCTACTTAACTTAATGCTTACATTGGCAAACTCTAATCTTTTCTTATTCAAGTTCTAATCTTCGTTAATTAGTATTGGATTTTTAGTGTTATTAGGCTGTAATCAAGAAATTGAAGAAAGTTTTCCTCCATTCAATCGAAGTTCTAACCTGTTTTGCTTGTTGGTATCATTTTCTTCTCTTTACCTTGTTTTAATCGTATTTCACTTTCATTATTGTCTTAATTAGCTGAATAGTTATGTGAATATTATTTTTTTGCTTGTTTGCTTTGTTCTTCAATATTTTTACTTTTATTACTATTAGCATGAGTAAGTAGACTCCTTTTTAGGGTCTAGGGGGATATTAAGTAGATTAGAGGAGGTGATTATTAGTTGTTGATGTTGGGATTTTGGGATTTTGGGATTTTGGGATTTTGGGATTTTGCTGATTGGCTTATATTCTTGTTCATGCATGGTAAGTGTTTGGTGAATTGTTTGAATGAAAATTTGAATCTTTCTATATTGTTTTATGCTATCCTTGAATCGAAAGTGAAAGGGCAGTATTTGTATGCCATGTTCATGATAAGTTTATGACAACACCAAATTATGTCGTGTCTAGTAGCATTTTTTAGAGTCTTTCGTTTTACTTTTTACGGGTCATTAGCTTTGTTTTATGTTAATTTTAGTTTTTGTAATAATATTGGTATTTAGTATTTTAAGTCAATTTTGAGAGTCAAACCCAAAAGTCAATGAAAGTCAAACCCGAAACCCGAGACCCAAAAACCCGGAAATTGGAGTGGGCTAGCAATGAATCACCAAGGCATGAAGACCAAACCCAATGGGTCAATGGAAGTCAAGGCGGGGCCAAAAGTCCATGGGTCAACGAAAGTCAAGAAGGAAAACAAAGGAAAATCTGGCAGCATACGACGCAGCCTGCGTCATCACGACGCAGCCTGCGTCGTAGGACGCAGCCTGCGTCCTTTCTCAGCACGGGATTTCTTCATTTCTTCGTCTTGTCTTTTGGAAGCCCACCTTTCAAGGCCCCTAGGTTTGCGGACCAAGGGTATTTAAGCAGAAAACTGAAGAGAGAGAGGGGAGCCAAGCATACAACATTGAACATCATATTTTTCCTTAGAAATTCTCTACTTTGTTCTTCAACTTTGGCTCTTGTAATTGATTTTATTTAGAAATGGGTTGTAATATGAAGACTATGGGTAGCTAATCTTTTCTTTACTTGGTGTAATTTGAACAAGTTCACACCTTTAGCATTGTATGACTCTATAATCCTCTTCTTCTTTATTTAATGCAATTTGTTTATGTTAATCTTTTATGTTGAGTGAAAGAATGTTTGGTTTGACTAGCTTGACATTTTGTTTACTTGATAAATGCTTGTTCTTGGTAGGAATTGTCACCCTATGCTTGAATGTGTGAAGTAGACTTGAAAGGTTTCATCTTTGGTTTAAAAGTTTGAGTCTTTTGAGAAATAAATTGTATGTTGTGTGATTTTTACATGGTTTAATGTTGAATTGCATAATTCTAGCTTAATCCTTTGGTTGAATGCTTAAAGCTTACTCCTTTGTTTATGCTTATGTTTTAATAAGTGTGGATTTAGTTGTAAAGGGTCAATTTTGGGTGGTTTAATTCATGTTGACTATTTCTTAGGAGGTAGTATTAGATAAATAAGAGGAGAGGTAGAAAGGAGTCATCTTTGCTAATTGTTGTGTTACTTGGGATAGTTACACTAAGTATTTTCTCACATATTTGATTACTTGCATTGAAGGTGTTTGTGCTAGTGCCTAAACTAGATTTTCATATTTCATGTTAACTCATCTTTTTACCCAAATTCCCCCATTTATGTTTTCCTACATGTTTTCCATTGTGAATATCATAGTTTGTAATTAATCTAAGTCTTTGTTTTAATTAGTGTCTTAATTAGTAATTAGTGCTTTAATTTGTGATTAGATTCGTTAGTTTTGTTAATTGATATTTTGCAAGAGTCTAGATTAGATTATTTTTAGCTAATACCGCTTTCCCTTGGGTTCGATCCTTTTCTTACCCTTACTACCCTTTTTATTTTGGTTGGTTTGAGTCTAGATTTGGTTTTATAAATTTTTATTTGGCCTAGCTAATTTGCGGAATTAACGACACCGTATTTTAGCCCTTCAAATTTGGCGCCGTTGCCGGGGAAGGCAATATAGCTAAATATCAAATTGAAACTCTTGTTAGTATCATACTTTGTTTAGATTGTTTTTCAAAAATTTCTTTTTGTATTGTTTGTAGGTTACTTGGTGTTGAAGTTACTAATTGTGTGGTTGAGTTGTTTTTAAAAGTTTATGCCTAGGTCACAAGAGAGACTTGGTGACCAAGACATTGATCCATCCTCAAGTAGCATATCCAATTGGTTGTTTTCGAATCCCCTCTATAGGAGACCCTTTTGGAGGGAGCCTAGTGAAGAGGAGTTGGAGAACAATATTTTTCAAGAACAACAAGAGCAAGTGTTTGAGTCACCTCCTAGGAAACCATCCCCGTTGAACATCCTCTACCCTCCCAATATGGATGATAATAGAACGATTGGTGAGATCCGGGCAAGAAACTATGTGGAGCAACCGCTATGTATCGCATACCCTCCCATGGGGAATGTAAACTTCGAGCTCAAGGGGTTCTTTGTCCATAACTTGCCTAGATTCCACGGAATGGTGGGAAATGACCCCAATAGGCACTTGGCCGAATTCCACATGATTTGCCAAGGGGCCATTCCCCAAGGAGTGACCGAAGACCAATTTAAGCTTAGGGCATTTCCGTTCTCTCTACAAGATGCCGCTAAGGAATGGTTATTTTGTCTTCCGGCCCACTCCGTCACCACGTGGGTGGGTTTGAAGAAGAAATTTCTTGAGAAATATTAACCAGATTCAAGGCATAATCACTCAAAGAAGCTCATCACTACCATTGAGCAAGACATGGGGGAAACCCTTTATGACTATTGGGAGCATTTCAAAAGCGTTGTAGCTAGATGCCCATATCATGGAATGTCGGGGGACGATTTATTGACGGCCTTCAATGAAGGGTTGTGCCAAAACGACCAACGGATGATCATTGCCGCCACCGGAGGTGGAATTGATACACTTAATGTGGCCGAGGCCAACAACATTATTGAGAAGTTGGCATGAACACAAGAAGCTACGGGAGGAAGAATGAAAGGGGAGGAAGCTCTAGAAATGTATCTTCCATGGAAGATCCTTATGCCTCTCAAAATCACAAAATCATGCAAGAGATGGGTGAACTCAAAAGCATGGTGTCCAACTTGGTTGTCAACAAAAGTAGCTCATTTTCTCAACACCCCGAACCACTTGAATGTTCATATTGTGGAGGTGACCATGCTACAAATACATGTTACATCATGATTGAGCAAGGAGCCACTATGGAGAGTGTCAATGCCATGGGGTATGGGAATTACAATGCTAGAAACCCAAGTGGTGGAGGAATGTATAACCAAGTGGGAAACCGTGATCTTTTGGGGTGGGGAGGTGACAAGTCAAAGAGCTTTGAAAATGGTCAATTCAATCCCTTGAGAGCCCAAAATCCAACCCAAAACCGAAACTTTAATTTCAACCAAAATCCCCAAAGAAATTTCAACAACCCAAGACCCAACAACTCAAATTTTCCAAGTAATTCTCAATCCCAAAGACAACCAAACCAAGGTCCCATTCAAGGGAATTCTTCTTCTCAAGGGAACTTGAGTGACATCTTGCAAACAGTCCTTGCCAATCAAGAGAAAGATAGGGAGGAGGCAAGGAGGGATAGAGAGGAAGCAAGGAAGGATAGGGAGGCTAACAACCTTAGGGTGAGTAACTTGGAAACCCAACTATCCCAAATGGCCTCAACTTTGTCAAAATCCCAAGCCTCAAGCTCCACAAGATTCCCATCTCAAACCATTCCCCCACCTAGGGAAAATGCTAGTGCCATGGCCTTGAGGGGAGGCAAAGAGTTGGAAGTAAACCCCCTTGGAAAAGGAAAGGAAAAGATGAAGAATCTTGAGATGGAAACCTTGGAGATTGAAGACCAAGGAGAATTGGTGGTTGGTCATGAAGAGATATCGAAAAATGAAAAAGGGGCATCCACAAGCAAGGACCCCAAGGGAGACACTTCAAGGAAGGGCAAAGACACTATTGAAGATGATGAAGTGGAGGAGTACATACCGGAAGTCCCATTTCCTAGTGCTTTGATAAGCACAAGGAAGTATGCCAAGGAGAATGACTTATATGAGACTTTCCGGAAATGTGAGGTAAACATTCCTCTTCTTAACTTGTTGAATAGTGTCCCTAGGTATGAAAAGTTCTTGAAAGAACTTTGTACACCTAGGAGAAATCCTAAGAAGGGAACCCATAAGGTTAGGGTGAGTGAACATGTGTCGGCAATTTTCAAGCAAAATTTACCCAAGAAATGTGGAGACCCGGGCATGTTCACTATCCCTTGCACAATTGGAGGAAAAAGTTTTAAACGTGCCATGCTAGACCTTGGGGCTTCTATAAACGTCATGCCTCTATCTATCTATGAGACCCTAGGCTTAGGACCTTTGTCTAAGACCGGGGTAGTCATTCAATTAGCCGATAGGTCTAGTGTTTACCCCAAGGGCATGGTAGAGGATGTGCTAGTGGAAGTCGATAATCTTGTCTTCCCGGCGGATTTCTACGTCTTAGATATGGAATCTAGCTCTAGTGCCACCCCTCTCCTTCTTGGTAGGCCGTTTATGAAAACTTCAAATACCAAGATCGATGTTTCAAACGGGTGCTTGACTATGGAGTTTGAAGGGAAAAGATTAACTTACAATATATATGACTCCATGAGGCACCCGAGTGACCATCAATCTTGTTTCTTCTTGGATATCTTTGAGCCATTAGTGAATCAAATGTATAAATTTTGTGATAGAGACCCACTCGAGGTAGCTTTAACTAACCACATGGAAGATGAAGGTTTGCGTTTGTTGTTGGCCGTTGATGTGCAGGAATGTCTTGAAGACTTGGAATGGGAAGAGCCCATAGAAACATATGAGGAACTCAACATCATAGAAATGCTGAAAACAGGGCAAATCAGTGCTCAACGCAGCCTGCGTCGTAGGACGCAGCCTGCGTCCTGCACTGGCGAACTTGTCCGAGTTGTTTGCCTTTAGTATTCCACTCCACAAGCCCCTCCCTTCCATAATCCAGCCCCCGAAGGTCGAGTTGAAGACCCTCCCAAGCCATTTGAAGTACATCTTTCTAGGGGACAAGAACACCCCACCACTTATCATTTCAAGCACACTCACCGAGGACCAAGAAGACAAATTGGTATCACTACTTCAAAAACACAAGGATACATTTGGTTGGAGCATAGCGGACCTAAAGGGGATAAGCCTGGTGACTTGCATGCACAAGATACGGCTTGAAGTGGATGCCAAACCGGTCCGACAACCCCAAAGGAGGCTCAATCCACCCATGGCGGAGGTAGTGCAAGAAGAGGTAATTAAGCTATTGCAAATGGGTATCATTTTCCCTATTTCCGACTCCCGTTGGGTTAGCCCAACTCAAGTCGTACCCAAAAAGGGAGGAGTGACGGTAGTCAAGAATGCCCAAGGAGACTTGGTCCCCACCCGACCACAAACCGGTTGGAGGGTGTGTATTGACTACCGCCGCTTGAATGCGGTTACATTGAAAGACCATTTCCCGCTACCATTCATTGATCAAATGTTAGAAAGACTAGCGGGAAAAGCTTTCTATTGTTTCCTTGACGGGTACTCGGGGTATTTTCAAATCCCAATCGCACCCGAGGACCAAGTCAAGACCACATTCACATGCCCATTCGGTACATTTGCTTATCGTCGTATGCTCTTTGGTTTATGTAATGCACCGGGAACTTTTCAACGGTGCATGTTGAGTATTTTCTTCGACTATGTAGAAAGGATCATAGAAGTATTCATGGACGATTTCACCGTCCATGGGGACTCCTATGATGCATGTCTAAAACACCTTGCTCTTGTCTTAGAGCGATGCCAAGAGTCTCATCTCATTTTAAACTCCGAAAAATGTCATTTCATGGTGACTAGTGGCATCGTTTTAGGACATGTAGTGTCGGAAAGGGGGGTTGAGGTGGATAAGGCTAAGGTTGACATTATCAAAACCTTACCTTATCCCTCTAACACCCGAGACATTAGGTCTTTTCTCGGACATGCCGGTTTCTACCGGAGATTTATTAAGGATTTTTCCAAGATTGCTAACCCCGTATGTAAGCTCTTGCACAAAGAAGCGGAGTTTGTTTTTGATGACTCATGTAGGAAAGCATTCCATGACTTGAAGGAGAGATTGGTCACCGCACCAATTATTCAAGCACCACGATGAGATCTTCCATTTGAAATCATGACCGATGTAAGTGACTATGTATTGGGAGTGGTTTTGGGTCAAAAGAGTGACAAGGGACCCCATGTGATCCAATATGCTTCTACCCTCTTGAATGATGCTCAAAAGAACTATTCTACGACGGAGAAGGAGTTCGTTGGTGTGATCTATGCTCTAGAAAAATTCCGATCTTATCTCTTGGGCACAAAGGTGACCATCTACACCGATCATGCCGCCATTAGATACCTTGTGGCAAAGAAGGATGCAAAGCCAAGGTTGTTGAGATGGATCCTTCTCCTAAGTGAGTTTGATGTGGAAATAAAAGACAAGAAAGGAGTGAAGAATGTGGTGGCGGATCATTTGAGCCGGCTAAACCATGAAGGAAGACCATCATGCCCTCTTGAGGAGGTTGAAGGAGGTCTCCCTCATGAGTCACTTTATGCTATACAAGTGGAGGAGCCATGGTATGCTACCATGGTCAACTATTTGGTGACAAAGCGGCTTCCAAGCCATTTCTCTTCTCATCAAAAGAGCAAAGTAAAATCCGATGCAAAGTACTATACATGGGATGATCCTTACTTGTGGAAGTTTTGCCAAGATCAACTTGTGAGAAGATGTGTGCCCGAGAGTGAGATTCCTTCCATCTTACATCATTGTCATGACTATGCTTGTGGAGGACATTTTGGGCCACAAAGAACCGCTAGAAAAGTGCTTGAATGCGGTTTCTTTTGGCCAAGCCTTTTCAAAGATGCCCACAAATTTGTAAAAACTTGTGACCGATGTCAAAGGGTGGGGAATTTGACAAAAAGAAATGAGATGCCACAACAACCTCTTCTATATTGTGAGATCTTTGATGTGTGGGGAATTGACTTTATGGGCCCCTTTCCAAATTCCGGTGGTTATTTGTACATCCTCTTGGCGGTAGATTATGTGTCAAAATGGGTTGAAGCAATTCCTACCCGCACCGATGATGCCAAGGTAGTAGCCATTTTCATTCAAGAGAACATATTCTCTCGGTTTGGCTTTCCAAGGGCTATCATTAGTGATAGGGGTACCCATTTTTGCAACAAGGTGATTGGAGGCCTTCTCAAGAGGTATGGGGTGAATCATAAAATTTCCACGGCCTACCACCCACAAACAAACGGGCAAGCCGAACTCTCCAACCGTGAAATAAAAGGAATACTTGAAAAGACGGTTAATCCGGATAGAAAGGATTGGAGCAAGAGGCTAGTTGATGCGTTGTGGGCATATAGGACCGCTTTTAAAACCCCCATTGGCATGTCCCCATTCCGTCTCATCTATGGCAAGGCTTGCCACCTCCCCGTGGAGGTTGAGCACAAAGCCTATTGGGCTATCAAATCTTTCAACCAAAACCAAGATGAGAGCGGTATGCACCGAAAGCTTCAATTACAAGAACTTGAGGAAATTCGCCAAGATGCTTATGAGAACTCTTCCATCTACAAGGAGAAAACAAGGAGATGGCATGATGGGATGATAAACCGTCGAGTTTTCAAGGAGGGTGATAAAGTTCTTGTGTTCCAAAACCGGTTTAAGCTCTTTCCGGGCAAGTTGAGGTCAAGATGGTTTGGACCTTACACCGTCAAGAAAGTGTTTACCCATGGAGCTATTGAAGTGGAGGGGCCCGGGGATGGAAAGCTCCTCAAGGTGAATGGCCACCGTCTAAAACACTACTTCCAAGGATGTGCCCGGGAGGGGGAAGAAGAGGTCTTGCTTGAAGACCCCGTTTATGAAAGTTGAAAAGCTTGAAATAGCTAAGTCGAGCCATCGACTCTAAATAAACGGCAAACCGTGTACATACTCTATCCTTGTGAATATTTCTTTGAAGTTTCATTGTTAATTCTTAGCATTTGAGTTATTTTCAATTAGTTAGACATTGCATCAAACAAAATTTTTTGAAGTTACTAACGGTTTTGTGAAGTTTTGCGAGTTTTCGGCTGCCTCGGGATGCGTGCCACGGATAAAAAGTTCGGGAATCGATGGAATTTGGATATTGGAGGTTATCATGGACTATTGGAGTGAAAATGCAAGTATGGAGGTGTTTGGAACACTTAGCCAAATTTTGGCTAAGTGCAAAAAGGCAAGAAGAACCGGCAGTGCAGGACGCAGCCTGCGTCGTAGGACGCAGCCTGCGTCGAATGCAGTTTTTCAGCATTTGTTCTTTCTTTAGCCCGTGTTCTTCATACAATCACAACCTAGGTTCCTTCTTCATTTTTCACGAAAAATACCCCAAACCCAACCCCAATCCTTCAAAACTTCATCAAAATCAATCCAATTCTTCTTCCTAATCATTATTCTACCTTCAATAACCCCAAAATCAATCTCAATCACTCACAATCTCAGAAAATCCGTTTTGAAAACCTAGATTTTTTTTCCTCAAATTCGTTTTTAGGAACTTTCTTTGGGTTTTTAAGGTTGTTTGTCGGATTCCCTGCCTATTCTAATCATCAAGGAGCTTGAATCTTGTGGAATAGCAAAGGTATAACTTCATACTCAACTTTTCCATTGTTATTCAAGTTTTTGCTCGAATTAGGCTAGAATTAGTCTTAGGTTGAGTTTCCCCTTTGCCCTTGATTGATTGTGTAGTTAGGATTGGACAAAATTTTCTGAGTGAGGTAAAGAAATTCAACAAACACTTAGTTCTTGAGGTGTAGAAATTGTTGCACACCAAGTGTTTGTTGAATTGCTTGAGTGAAAAATCTTTCGAGTGATTGCTTGTTGTTTGTTGTAGTGTGTTGCTTGTTAAATTTTACAGAAATGGCACCCAAGATCTCCAAATTGTTTGGCAAAGGGAAAAATAAGAGGGCCGCGGTGAGTGAGCCCGACACCGAGGTGGAAGCGGTGTTCATGGGCTATGAAAGGTTGCAGGCTCAATATAAGAAAATTTGGGATAAGCTAAACACACAACCTCTCGTAGCCACCAAATTCTTTTGCCCAAACACCCTCCATGCCTTAGGCATGTTCGACTTCACAAGGGACATGCTAGCTAAAGTAGGGCTAGAGGCTTATCTCGAGCGGGACTCCTGGGATCACACCTATAGGAGTTTCGCATACGAGTTTCTAGCAACCTTGTCGGAGTTGGATGTGCCCGAAGGTGAGGAGAAAGCCTACCGATTCCGTTTGAACCAAACTTGGCATAATGCCCCCACTTCCAAAATCCGTCAAATCCTGAAAATCACCAAACAACCCGAAGACATTAGGTGCCCCAAGGGAAGAATGCACACAATGTGGGTTAACATTACAAATTACCACGGCCCATCTAAAGATGCCAAACTTTCAGCCATCACCCACCCCATACTCCGCCTAATCACAAGATTCCTTATCACCATTTTCAACTCCGCTGGAGAACCCACCAAAGTGCCGGAGAGCATCCGGCTATGTTTGTGGACTATGCTTCCGGAGGGGGTAGGGATCCTGGATTGGGCCGATTTGTTTTTGAGGGTTTGCATTAAACATAGGCAAAAATCTTCCAAAGCAAGCATCCATCTAGGGGGGTGATTTCATTCTTGGTGAGGCATTATGAGGGGGGCATTGGTGATGAGCAAGAGGTGAACCTTTGTAGGGGATTGACGAGATACAACCGACTTGGGCTCGAGGAAGTTCATATGTTCAAAACTAGCAAAGAGCAACCCTTGAAAGGGTTTTGGTTGGGGAGTGACGGGCTTGGTTACATGAAGATGCCTCGACCTCAAAACAACCCCTTGCCTAGGGGACCCACAACGTTGCATTTTTTATGTCCTAGGGAGGAGAGTTTGGGGGAGAGTGATGAGGAAGCGGAGGTAGAGGAAGTGCCTTTGAGGCAAAGAAGGAGGGTAAGGAGAGAGGGAGGTGAGGGAAGTGAGCGGGTGAGCGAGGAGACCAAGATCCTCGCCATTGAGCAAGGACCTTTCCAACCCACAAATTATCAACAACAACAACAACAACCACCACCACCACCACCTTTCCATTTCCAATCATCATTCCAAAGCCACCAAGATACTGACACCCCCATGTTTGATGCGGAGGGTCGTTCTATCATACCCGTGGAGCCATGGCAACAACAAATGGCTAACTATTTTGCTAGCACCAACGACGTTTTGAAGCATATTAGTGGGACGGTGGACGATGCAAACACATGGCAACAACAACAAGGAAGTAGGCTTGAGACATTGGATGATTGGCACGAGGTGGTGGAGGAGAGAGAGAGAGATTGAGAGGGCAGGCCGAGAGGGCTCAAAGAGAGGAATGGAGGAGGATGGTAGAAGGGCAAGAGGAAGCCCGCCTTTGGAGAGAGCAACAAGATCAAAGGTGGCGGGAACAAAATGAAATGTGGACCACCCAAAATGCTTAGAGGGAGCAAGCTACGAGCCATTTTAACGTTCAAAATGAGCGCCACTACACCTATCCTCAAGACTCCTATGAAGATGTGGTGGCACAAGAGGACGTCTACGGCTTGGCTAGCTCACTCTTTGGAATGTCCATCCAACAAAACCCGGGCTACCCAACTCCATGCACTCAAGAGGTCCTTGATGAAGGCATGGAACGAAGGAGAAGGATTAGAGAAGCAAGGGAAAGGAGGAGAAACCGAGGAGGTGCCTCGGGTTCTTCTCATTTCGACAATTGATGAGGTAACCTTTTTCTTTTCTCCTACAATGAGGACATTGTATGTTCTAAGTGTGGGGGAGAAGATTGTACATAGTTAGTTTGTTTTTGATGCATTGTATTTTATTTGTCTTTATTTTGAAGAAAAAAAAAAAAAAAAAATTGAAAATCCCGGCTAGGTGAAAACCCACAAGGGTGGGCACCTAGGCAAAATTGGGAAGGTGGCCGAGGACGGAATGAAAACTCGAAAGGGCATTCCGGGCAAAATGAAGAATCGAGTTGCGAGCCACCAATGAGAGGAAAGGAAAAGCTAAGGTGAAAACCCGAAAGGGCACCTTAGACAAAATGAGGGATTTTCAAGAAAAAAAAATGGAAAAATGAAAAACAATTTGAGCATAATACTTTCTATGATGAGGATTTTCGAGGCATAAGAAGGGAGTGATAAGGAGGGAATTGGAAGGAGGCTTGCTTAGGACTTCTTTTATTTTTATTTTGAGTCACAAATTTGGTTCCAAATTGGTGGATTTCTATTGGTGGTTGCTTGGTTGTGCAAATTGTGTAGTTTGGGGCCAACCAAGTAGCCATGCATTACACTAGTGGAGTAATAAGGGGGTGGTATAAGTAGTGGAGTTGCATGGAGTTTGGTGATGAAGGCCATCTCGCTATGCCTTGGGATAAGGCAAAGATGGTCATACTACATTCTTGGGAGCTATAAGAAGGGAGGAATTATGTGAATTGAGTCGGAGTTGGTGGTGTGTCGAGTCTTGTTAAGAGGGAGTTATAAGTAGGAAGAGGTAAGGGAAGAGTGTTAAAACAACCTTGAGTCATTTTTTTTGTTTTAATAGGTGGTTGTGTTTTGAGGGAGACATAAGAAGGTAGTGGTGAGGGAAGAGAGGTCATTGCCTTCGCATGCTATGTTTGGACTTGTGTTTGCCTTGCTAATCTCGAGTTTTACTCGGGACGAGTAAAAGTCCAAGTGTGGGGGTATTTGACAACACCAAATTATGTCGTGTGATGAACGGTTTGTCGCGTACCGTTCAAGCAAAACAATTTGTAAATCCCAACTAATGCGATAGCGGAAGTCGGGGTCGAACCACAAGGATGGAGGGGGTCAACTACAAGTTTGCATGAATCCTATTCTAGCCTAATAAAAGATTGGTTGGAAGATTAACTAAAAACAAGGAAAAACAAGTAATCGCTAAGTAATAAAGATGAAAACAATTAAGGGAAAGACTAAGGTGAAGGGTTCACCTTAGGGGGATTAATGGGCTAGTCGGGTAATTAGCAAATGGGTAAGTAATTCGAGTAAAATCAATTGCTAATGTCTCAACAATCGATAATCATCAACAAAGCCATCGCATTTGTCTCAAATCACCCATATAAACATTAGTCTAATCATTTCTACCACCGTCGCTTAAGAAATAATCAAACCATGCTTGATAAAATGGGTAACTTTCGTTTACACATTTCATCAAACACTTGGTGTTCATATGAGCAATACCCAAATTATTTACCACAAACTTACTAATTAACCAACCTAATACCCCACATAATCCTCCCATAGGCTCCCCCTAAACCCTAGAGGAGAACTACTCACACATACTAAGGAGAATCAAACAAGTAAAGGGAAGGAGGAGTTCAATAAACATTATGCTATGAGATGAATAATAATAACAATCAAAAGATGAACAATAAAATAGAAATGTAATTAAATTGCATAAATAACAAAAAGATGAGAAATTTAATACCAACAAACTTGTATTAATGAAGAGGGAGAATGTCTTCACCCTTAGAATCCTCAATACAAACCCAAAACTGAAATGAAAGACTAGATCTAACAACTTGAAATGAGAAACTAAGCTTGATTAGCGAATGATTAGGAGAGTAATTAGGACTAATTTAGGTTACAAATTATCTAGGGTTTTGTGCTAAGAGGAATGTAAAAAAACTGCTTACAAAACATTAGGGGAAGGGTATATATAGGTCTCTCCAAAATTAAGAAAGAAATTAGAAGAGAAGGCGGATTTTGCGATGTTGCGTTCCTGGCCGGTCGACCGGCCGCCGGGCCTCTGACCGGCCTGGGGCACATCAGTGACTTCAGAAACCTCGTCTTCAAATTCTTCAAAAATCTTCTAAGTATGGAGAATGGGGTCCCGGCCGATCGACCGGCCGCCGGTCCCCCACCGGCCTGGAGCACCATTTCTTCTCTTTCTCAACTTTTTCAGTTGTGGGGTTGAGGTCTAGGCCGGTGGACCGGCCGCCGGTCAGATGACCGGCCTGCACCACCTGATGACCCATTTCTTCACTTCTTCACCTCATCTTCGAATCCCGACTCATGCAAGACATTTATGCTCCGATTTCTTCATTTCCGCCTTAATTCCTACAAATTAAGATCGACATTCATAGCACGGGAAATCGGGAAGCAAATGCAATCAAGGGCACGCAAATCCGTGTAAACGGACCAAAATGGGGACGAAAATGAGGAGAAAAATGTGACTAATTAAATGCTTATCAAAATTCCCCACACTTAAGACTTACTCGTCCTCGAGTAAGTAAACAAAATTCGAGACCCATAAGTACCCTTATTCAACACTACACTAATACTAAGGCTACTACCTAAACTACTAATAATATCCGACGGTAGGCAATTAACGGGCCTCCTCCGTCCCTTCACCTCACAACGAGATACTCATGAGGTAGAGTACCTCCTTGCAAGGCAAGTAGGGGCTTGCTCAAAATTTCGACGCATCCAAATGAAAAACACGTAAGAACACGACAAAGATGCATCTAACAAAAGAAAAATCACATGCCTCATCCATGTGACGGAAATATCTAAAAGGAAAACCGTTTAAATAATGCATGATCCTTGTAAGCCACTAATATCATAAAGCATGGAAAAATATTCGCCTCCTAGCGGTGCAAGTCTAATGAAAATTTCGAACCCCGTCTACTATTTGCTTGGCCAAGAGCGATAAAATGGAAGATGGAAATGAAATCCTCGTGACGTTATTAAGCACAATAGCATATGGAATTCACGTTTCTCAAATAAATGAGACACAAGGGTCGTCCCGTCTCACTATGCAACTTCAAAGGTAAATGATTCAAGAAGGATAAAAGGAAATTGAGATTTGAGTCTAAGTGCTTGCAAAACTTTTCATTTCACACTTTGCTTTCTTTTTCTTTTTCTTTCTTTTTGATTTGCATTTTGGTTTGCAATTTTTGGCATGAAAGCACACGGTTTCCGTCAAGGACATGCGGTCGGAACCAACAATAGGGGTATCCCCACCGTAGTGGCATCGAAAGGGGGCCTAGATATGGGCCCACTAGACTCCCTAGAAGTTCCGTTTTGCACTTCCTCGACGAAAACAAGAAAAGATGATAATTGACTCAATATTTTCAGCTTGTTTGATTTGTTTCCTTTTTTGAGCAAAAGTGGAAGAACAATGAATCATGGTTGGTTGCATAGCAAGAACGGTCACCTAAGAATCCTTTCTACCATCGAAATAATCACATCAATCGAGGTTGTCGAGGTGGAATAAGCGCAAACTCGTGACTCGGCAATAGTAGACGGGTTAAAACTCACTAAAAATGCACAACCCAGGGCGTCTAAAATTCCACGATTAAGATGAACACTTTATGAATAAAAAAGTAGCAAAAAGGGACTATGCACATTCAACAAGTTTTCCAAAAAGACAATTAGTAAAACATTTTTCTAAATGCAACTATATGCCATGATGCAATCTAGCATATATACAACTTAAATGCACATGCTCTAACCGACTATATGACACATAAGCTAATGCTATCCCCTAACAGCACACAAGTGGCACACACGCCAATCAACAAAATTCACACCATCGTCATCAACACATCTCATCCTCAAATAAGAAGAAAAGGAGATAAGGGAGAAGAGAAATAGAAAAGGTCTCACCAAAGCGTCTTCATTTTCTCTTTTTCGTGCCTCTTATGATGTGGGGCGCACCTATGGATGGAGATAAAAAGAAACACACGGCAATATATACAAAATAAACTATATAAAACTACTCTAAACATATATTTTTATTGGAAAATTTTCAAATTTTTCGATTTTTAGGCATTTTTCAGCTTTTTTTTTTTTTTTTTTTCAAAAATCAACGATATATATATAAAAGATATAAAATCCTCCCCACACTTAAGTCTTACTCGTCCCCGAGTAAGTGACTCAAATATGGAAGGAGAGAAAAAAGAAAAGGAAAAACAAAACAAATTTTTTGGGTTTTTCAATTTTTTCGGAATTCCCTCCCCACACTTAGTATTTACATGGTGTGAGGGGTGAATTCAAAATAAATAACATGTTTTTGGGTTTTTAAATATTTTGAAAAATAAAAACTTGTTTTTGGGGTTTTTGATTTTTGAAGAGTAATCACAATATGAACAATATATACAAGAGGGTTAGCTCTAAGTAAATGCATGAACTACACTATATGCTAATCTAGAGTCTCGCTGCGGTGGTAAGGTGCATAAATGCAAGCCCCTCATGGGGGTACCTCCCGCAGGAAAGTCTAGTGTGCCATATCGGAGTCTCGTCGTGGCGGTAAAATGCATAAATGCACGCCCCTCATGGGAGTACCAACCACGGGAAAGTCTAAAAATGACACCAAACAAAATGCAACTACGCTATATGGATGCAAGGCTAACATGTGACGATATGTTACAAAATTAAATTCTAATGCAAGCCTAAATGGATGCAACTAAATGGATAACTAAACTAAGATATAATACAACTATCTAAATGCATGCAAAAATATAAATATGATGAAGATTTGGATTAAAAGGGATCATACTCATGGGTTTCCGGCCTCAGGAGTATCCAGTGAAATCAGAGGATGTAGTATCAAATTGGCCAAGAGTGGCCTCTGCAAAAGACGCATCTACATCCCTGGCTCCCGAACCAGAGCCGCCACCCTCCACAATCTCGAACCGGGGACCCATACTGTTAAACCACTCGGCATTCTGTGCCGCAATCTCTGGGTCCACCTCCTCCTCATCAACTACCGGCTGAGCAAAAACCGGTGCAGAAGAATAATAGTCATGCTGAATATTGAAATCACCAAACACCCTAGAACCCTGATCATACCCGCCCTCTGGCCACATGAAATAGGACGGATGTGGGCCAACTGGCTCCCTATACCCCTCCCTACACCAATTATCGTAAGAAGGGTATTGGCCAAGAGCCAAGTCATAATACATCCTGTCCATCCCCTGCGACAAAAGAGCTCTATCCCGAGCTTCCTCCTCACGCCACTTAGCTGCCGCCTCTCTCTCCCTAGCCGCTGCCTCTCTCTCCGTAGCTGCTGCCTCGGAGGCCAAAGTCATATCGGCCATGAACTGGATCAAGGAAGGATCCAAAGGTGGGTAACTGGTAGTGGTGGAAGTGGATGCGTCGGGTTGGGATGAATTGGGCCAAGGGCGCCACTGCTGCTGATGATAGAAGGGGCTCATATAGGGTAAGGTGGTGGAAGTGGGGCCCCGCTCCTCTCTCCTATATGTAGTGACGGGGGCAGTAGGATCTCGCCTAAATGCGGTAATTGGAGCTAAAGGATCTTCCGGGGTTTCCTCAGGTGGTGGTGGAGGGTTCTCCTCCACTAGGGGAAGGAGATAGTGCGCGCTATCAGGAACCACTTTCATAGCCGCACCATTCGGGAGGGGAATAGAATTGACCCCTCGAACCCTCCAATACGTCTTCCCGTCCTCAACTCTCTTCACTACCCACTCAAGCTTCTTTGAAATGTAATCCTCCGTCAACAATGAGCATCCCCCTAAACACCTCAAATTACGCTCATCTAGAGCATCTCTACATAGGACATGGGCAATCTTGGTAACAATCCCCCCTAAATGGATTCCGGTCGGGCTAAATGGGTCATTGGCAGATTTTCTGGAAGTGGATAACGACATGGTGACCAATGTTGACTCCAAATTTATTTGGCTTTTGGAACAAGTAAGCCGCCAAAATCGAAAGCTCATCGGCCCTAAAATTATGACACTCCTCTCTCCTAAACAACGTCCAACCCATAAACCTATGCCAAAACCTAATAGGGGCATTGTGGCAAGCATTTGCCGGCCTCTTAGTTCCCTTCGCAAATTCCATTCCCGAGATAGCAGTCCAAACGTCATTCACATTAAAGTTTTCGGGGACCTTGTATGACTTATGAAATTTGACCCCTAAAACCTTACAAAATTTCTCAAGGGGAATGCTAAAGGCAATATTCAAGAGGCGGAAAGATACCATTTTGACCATACCCGTATTCCTATCCTTCTCATGACTAAACGAACTCAAAAACTCCCAAGTAAGACGGGGGTAAGTACGGAAGTGCTGACCGTAGAGTTCCCCCATCCCCAAACCTTTGAAAAGCTCAAGAGTGACCGTATCAAGGCCGAGGTTCCGCATAGTATTCCGACAAATAAAACGGGAGTGGGGAAGAGGTCTACGCTTTAAACATTGAAATTTACCTCTTGCGATTTCGCTTACGAAGACGATATCCGGAAAATCGTTATCCGGACCCATTCCCGCTGTCACTTGCTGGAGCCTAGCCTCCAACTCCGCCTCAAGTTGAGCCCTTGTTCTTTTCCGAGGTGGTTGTTGAGCCATGGTGATTTTCGTTATAATCAATTGAAAGAGGGAAAAATTGGGTTTTTGAGGTGGGGGATGATTTTATTGAAGGTAGTGGGTTAATTTATTGGGTTGAATGTGGGATTGGGTGAGTATTGGGGTTGTTTTTGTGAGTTTTGGTGAGTTTTTGTGGAGGTTTGAAGGAAGGAAGAAGAAGAATGGAGAAGAAAACAAGAAGAATGAGAAAAGAATAAGGGTTCACGAGTGTTTTATGGCTCTCGGGTGAGTTCTGGGCCGGTCCAGGCACCGGCCGCCGGTCGACCGGCCTGGACCCCAAGTCAATTTTTTCGATTTTTGGGTTTTTTGCGTGTTCAGGTAGTCTAGGCCGGTCGGCACCCCGGCTGCCGGTCGACCGGCCAGGAACACAGCTAAAAAAAAATCAACTTTCAACTTTTCAGTTATACGCGCTCTAGGCCGGTCGTCAGACCGGCCGCCGGTCGACCGGCCTAGAACACAGTTCAAAATTTCCCAAAAACTCGCCAACTATGATAAAGAGCTCCAGGCCGGTCGGCACACCGGCTGCCGGTCGCCCGGCCTGGAACACCTGCTACTTAATTTTCCTTCTTCAATATTCACCTTCTGGAGTGCTCTGGGCCGGTCGGCACCCCGGCTGCCGGTCGACCGGCCTGGAGCACTTCTTCATTTCTTCACTTCACCTTCAAGAGCACAACAAACTCCCAAAGAAACCCAAGTCACCAACAATCTCGACCCAACCAACATAATCCCAATGATACGGTTTCAAACCAAACCCGACTACAAGTGTTTCAAACCTTCCTAAAACTTCTTCCTAAAGACGAAAAACCCGAGTACACAAATCCAAATCTTCACAACTATTCCTAATATGCATGCTATATACAAAAAATTGGTGGTTGTTGAGGGACTCCACCAAACCTATCAAATCACAAGAGTTTACAAACAAGACTCCTCCTCGGGAAGTGGATCCCCAAGGAAGAGTACTTCCACCGTTCCCTTTTCATCGCCATCAAAATATCTTTTCACTCGATGCCCATTGACCTTGAAATTACCACCTTCTTCGCTCCAAAGTTCAAAAGCTCCATGTGGTGAAATGTCGATAACTTTGAAAGGACCCGACCATCTAGAGCGTAGCTTTCCCGGAAACAACTTGACTCTAGAATTATAGAGTAAGACTTCGTCACCCACTTTTACATCTTTATCAACCAATTTGGCATCATGCCATTTCTTTGTTTGCTCCTTGTAGATCTTTGAGCTCTCGTAGGCATCAAGTCTTAGCTCTTCAAGTTCATTCATTTGGAGAAATCGTAGCTCTCCGGCCATATCAATATCAAAGTTCATCTCCTTTAAGGCCCACCATGCCTTGTGCTCCAACTCGATTGGCAAGTGACAAGCTTTTCCATAAACAAGCTTGTAAGGAGTTGTGCCGAGTGGAGTTTTGAAAGCGGTGCGAAGGGCCCATAGAACATCCGGAAGCTTTTGAGACCAATCCTTCCTACCTTTGCTTGTAGTCTTCTCAAGATAGCTTTTATTTGACGGTTTGAGACCTCTACTTGCCCACTAGTTTGAGGGTGGTAGGCAAGAGCGGTCTTATGAGTGACACCATGGGAAGAAAGTAAGAACTTGAAAGTGCTCTTCCTAAAGTGCGAACCCCCGTCGCTAATCACCACCCTTGGGGTCCCAAATCTCGGAAATATAGTGTTCTTGAAGAGCTTGATAACAACCTTAGCATCATTTGTTGGGGTGGCAACGGCTTCAATCCACTTGGACACATAGTCCACCGCTACCAAAATGTACTCATTCCCGCAAGAGTTGGGAAATGGTCCCATGAAATCAACTCCCCAACAATCAAAAAGCTCAATCTCAAGAATGTTTTGAAGGGGCATCTCATTCCTTTGACTAATATTCCCCGTTCTTTGGCACCGATCACAAGATTTGACAAAGTAGTGGATATCCTTGAACATAGATGGCCAATAGAAACCACCTTGTAACACCTTTGCAATGGTGCGAGATGTACCAAGGTGGCCCCCATAGGCCGAGTTGTGAATTCTATCAACTATCTCCATACCTTCTTCTCTAGGAACACATCTTCGGAACATGCCATCACCACACTTGCGAAAAAGATGTGGGTCATTCCAAAAATAGCGTTTTGAGTCATGCTTCAACTTCCTCCTAGCTCTAGCATCCAACTCTTCCGGAATAAACCCACTCACAATCAAATTTGCCAAGTCCGCAAACCATGGTGATTTACCACCTATCATCATCAAACTATCTTCTCTCAACCACTCATTGATCGGGCCACTCTCATCCTTCAACCCATGATCTTCGGTAGTCAATCTAGATAGGTGGTCGGCAACAACATTCTCCGACCCCGCCTTGTCTTTAATTTCCAAGTCAAACTCTTGAAGTAAAAGAACCCACCTCAAGAGCCTTGGCTTTGCATCCTTTTTCACTAACAATTGCCTCAAAGCGGAGTGATCCGAGTATACCACAACCTTAGCACCAACAAAGTATTGCCGGAACTTTTCCACGGCATGAACAATAGCTAGCATCTCCTTTTCCGTCGTAGAGTAGTTGACTTGGGCTTGATCAAGAGTTTTGCTTGTGTAGTAGATTACATGGTGCTTCTTGTCCACAACTTGGCCAAGCACCGCCCCGACCGCATAATCGGAGGCGTCGCACATAACTTCGAAGGGAAGGCTCCAATCCGGTGATCGGATTATGGGAGCCGTCACAAGAGCCTCCTTCAACCTACAAAAAGCACTCAAGCAAAATTCATCAAATACAAATGGTGTGTCTTTGAGAAGAAGAGAAGTTAAAGGCTTGGCTATTTTAGAAAAGTCTTTGATGAAACGTCGGTAAAAGCCCGCATGGCCTAGAAAGCTTCTCACTCCCTTCACATTAGTAGGGGGTGACAAGTTTTCTATTACCGAAACCTTAGCCATATCAACTTCTATGCCTCTCTTAGACACGATGTGACCAAGCACAACCCCCTCCTCCACCATAAAGTGGCATTTCTCCCAATTGAGGACGAGGTTGTGCTCCTCACATCTTTGCAAAACATTAGACAAATTCAAAAGCCCAAGATCAAATGAGTCTCCATGGACACTAAAGTCGTCCATGAAGACCTCCATACTCTTCTCAAGAAAATCGGCAAAAATAGCCGTCATACACCGTTGGAAAGTCCCCGGAGCATTACAAAGCCCAAAGGGCATCCTCCTATAAGCATAAACTCCTATGGGACAAGTGAATGTGGTTTTCTCTTGGTCTTCCGGGTGTATGGGGATTTGGAAAAACCCGGAATAACCATCTAGAAATGAATAGTAAGAATGCCCCGCCAACCTTTCAAGCATTTGGTCAATAAAGGGGATGGGGTAGTGGTCTTTGAGGGTGGCGGCATTTAATTTGCGATAGTCAATGCACATCCGCCACCCGGTCACGGGTCTAGAAGCTAAGAGAGTCCCATCCTCTTGTTCCACCATAGTTACCCCTCCTTTCTTGGGCACTACATGGACGGGACTCACCCAAGAGCTATCGGTTATTTGGTAAATTATCCCGGCCTCTAGCAACTTCATCACCTCACTTTTTACCACTTCCGCCATCTTAGGGTTCAACCTACGTAGCCCATCTACCTTAGGTTTGCTACCCTCCTCCAAGACAATCCTATGCATGCAAAGATTAGGACTTAACCCTTTGATATCATCAATGCTATATCCAAGTGAACCCCTATGAGTTTTCAAGACTTTCAAAAGTTCAAGTTCTTGGCCTTCACTTAAATTAGCATTAATGATAACGGGATAAGTCTCTCCCTCACCTAAAAAAGAGTACTTAAGTGAGGGAGGTAAGGGCTTAAGTTGTACCTTTGGAGGGAGAAGGCCCTCCACCTTCTTCATTAGCTCATCATCTACCTCGTGGTCATCTCCCATCTCCTCATCATGGAGTGCCACTTGTAGAGCTTCTTCTTCATACTTCTCCTCTTCATGCACCTTCTCAACCACTTCTTCAATGACTTCTACCGAGCATGCTTTGTGAAACATTGGTCCCTTCACTAGATGTGGAAGATTAAATTCAAGGGTTTCGTTTCCCACCCTAAAGGTTAGCCGCCCGTCCCTCACATCAATGAGGACTCCTCCGGTAGCCAAAAAGGGCCTACCGAGGATAATGGGAGTGTGGCTATCCTCCGGGATATCTAGGACAACGAAATCCGTGGGGATCAAAAATTTGCCAACTTTAACGGGTACGTCCTCAAGCACACCCAAAGGTTGCTTAACGGACCTATCCGCTAGTTGTAGAGTCATAGAAGTGTGGGTTAAACTTTCAAGTCCAATTCTTTTAGCAATAGTTAAGGGAATGACACTTACACTTGCACCATTGTCACATAATGCCCTTGAAATCATGACTCCCCCCACAACACAAGGGATAGAGAAACTTCCGGGGTCCCCAAGTTTTTTGGCATTTTAAAAGAGTTAGGATTAATGAGGAGAGCACTACACTCCGCCTCCATAATCATAACATCTTGGGTACCCAAAGTTCTCTTATGAGTCAAGATGTCTTTTAGAAATTTTGAGTAAGTGGGCATGTTCAATATAACATCGGTGAAAGGTAAGGTCACTTCAAGTCCCTCAAGCATTTTTCTAAATTGGGTGAACTTGAAGTTTTCCTTAGTTTTCAAAGCTCTAGAGGGGTAGGGGATATCGGAAACAACAAGTGGAGAACTAAAAGATACCTTTGGCATGGGAGTTTTCTTGGTTACCTTAGCTCTTGCTAGTGGTTGTACCTCTACTCCGTCATCATTGACATCCTTGTTCATCTCCTCTTCATAAGGCATAATTTCGACATACCCTTCTTCTCCCTCTTTGGGTTGATCATCTTCACCCTTGCCATCATCTTTTGACTCCAAGGTGGGAGTCAAAAAGGGCTCTTCAAGTTCTTCTCCTTCCTCAACATGCTCATCATTTGGAATCTCATCATTCATCATATCCATGTAGGGGTTATCAAGCACTAGTCCACTTCTTAAAGTCACCGCACATGCATGGTGGCTTGATGAAGCATCCTTGGAGCTTTTCCCTTGAGCAAGTAGACCTCCCGGAGGCCTTTGAGGATTGTTCAAAGCTTGAGAAGCTAACCTAGCTTCTAATTCCCTCACCTCTTTCTTGTGAGCATTGGTGACATTTTGCAAAGTCAAGTTGTTTTGGATTTCCATGTTTTTGACTAATTGCAAAACTTCACTTATTGAAGGATCATTCTCTTGGTGGGGTTGATTTGTCAAAGGAAGGGCAAAAGCATAGTCATTCCGACTACTCGACCCTTGGTTGTTGTTTCTTTGATTGTTAAAGTTTCCTTGTTGATTGTTATTGAAATTTCCTTGTTGCCCCCTTGAACCTTGATTGTTGAAATTTGACCCTTGGTTGTTGTTGAAATTTGGCCCTTGGCCTTGGAAAGATTGATCGGGAACCCCTTGACTTGCTTGATTGTTTTGATTGCCTTGGTAAAAATTACCTTGGCCTTGATTGTTGAAGTTTTGGTTCCCTTGATTTTGATTCCAATTTCCTTGACCTTGATTCCAATTACCTTGGTTTTGGAAGTTACCTTGGTTATTGTAACCTTGATCATTGAAGTGTTGATTTTGGAATTGGTTGGATCCTTGACCTTGTTGAGAGTTGTTGAATTGATTGTTATAGTTTCCTCTAGAAAATTGACCTCCTCCTCTAGGTTGGGAAAAACCCGGAGGGTTGGAAGGTTGAGTTTGTGTGTGTTGAGGGTTTAAGACATTTTGGCTTTTGTAACTCATGTTTGGGTGAAATTGTGAGCTTGGATGATAGAAATTTGAATTTGGGTTGTAAGCTCCTTGATTTTGGAATTGAGGCCTTGAGGGCCGTGGGTTGTTGTTGACTCCTTGAAAAGCATTCACATGTTGGTAGTCATTTCCTCCTTCATTGCTATAAGAAAAGTTGTTCCCACAAACTTCAAAGGTGTGTCCATATCCATTGCAAATTTCACAAGTGGGGGTTTGATAAGCTTCCACCATGGGAGGTGCATAAGACCCACTAGCTTCATTCACATGATGACCTTGACTTTGATTTTGCGCTTTTTGAAGCTCGGCAAAACCCTTAGTGAAAGTTTGTGTGAGCAAATCAATCTTGGCATTGGTATCCGCATTTGAGAAGTTCTCACTTGGGTACTTAGAACGCCTCCTCAAGCTATTTCCTCTAGAACTAGTACCATAGCTAGATTCCGACTCAACCATCTTCTTAATCAATGCCGCCCCTTGTTGGTCATTCAAATGATCAAAACTTCCCCCCGCGGACGCATTCACCATAGCCTTGGTTTGAGGGAGGAGAGTTTGATAGAATGTTTGAGTGACATACCAATCCGCAATTCCATGATGAGGGCAACGGGCAAGTAAGTCAATGAATCGATCCCATGCCTCTCCTAAGGATTCTCCATCCTCTTGTTGAAAGGTTTTATCTCATTCCTTAGCATCGCCGTTTTGGAAGCGGGGTAGTACTTGCTTAGGAACTCCTTAGCCAAATCATCCCAAGTAGTGAAAGTGTTTGGAGGATGGTTATTCAACCACCTCTCCGCCCGGTCTTTGAGGGAAAATGGGAACAACATGAGGCAAAGAGTTTCCTCGGGCACACCATTCCTCTTCATGATTCCTACCCTACTTTTGAATTTTCTCAAGTGGGCATGAGCATCCTCATCGGGGAGGCCTCCAAAGCTATCCCTCTCAATAGAACTCATTTGAGCCGGGTGAATCTCAAAATTATTTGGGGCCAAGACACCGAAATTGATTGGAGATTGGGTATCATCGTGGTTGGGACGGTTACGATCACGTAAAGTTGTCATTTGTGGTTGATTTTGTTGTTGAGGTATTGTAGGTGGTGAATTTGGTGGTGTATTTTGTTGTGTATTGTAGAAGGGGTTTTCAAATATGGGTTCAATGGTGTTGTTTTGTGGGCAATCGATTGTTGGAGTGGATGTAGAAGCAATTGAAGTATTGGCTTGTTGATGGCTAACTCTTCTTGAATTCCTAACCCGAGCAAGTGTATTGGCACGGAGAGTCCTAAACAACCTTTCGGGTTCCGGATGGCTCAAGAACAACCTTCACCCCTAGGCATGCACTCAAAGCAACTCAAAAACAAGTTAGACTCCTAGTGCGTTTTTGGGCACACTAGGGAAAGACAATAATGCAAGGCACTCTACAAATAATCTAACAACTAAAAACCAACAAAAACAACAAGTAACTTGGCTAAATCTAAAACACAAAACAAACTACGAGTTTCCTTACGCCATCCCCGGCAACGGCGCCATTTGATGGTCGGTTCATCGTCAAAACAAACATCAAAAATAACCCAATAAAAGTAGTATAAAGGGGTCGAAATCCACGAGGATGGTGGGGTCAACTACTAGTTCGATTGAATCCTATTCTAGCCTAAAATATGACGGATGGGAAAGTTAACTAAAAACTAGGAAAAACAAGCAATCGCTAAGTAATAAAGACGAAAAACAATTAAGGGAAAGACTAGGGTGAAGGGTTCACCTTAGGGGGATTAATGGGTTAGTCGGGTAACTAGCAAAGGGGTAAATAATTCGAGTAAAATCGATTGCTAATGTCTCAACAATCGATAATCATCAACAAAGCTATCGCATTTGTCTCAAATCACCCATATAAACACTTAGTCTAATCGTCTCTACCACCGTCGCTTAAGAGAAGATCAAACCATGCTTGATAAAATGGTAACTTTCGTTCACACATTTCATCAAACACTTGGTGTTCATATGGGCAATACCCAAATCATTTACCACAAACTTACTAATTAACCAACCTAATACCCCACATGATCCACCCTTAGGCTCCCCTAAACCCTAGAGGATAATCTACTCACACATGGTAAAGTGAATCAAAGCACTAAAGGGAAGGGGGAGTTCAATCAACATCATGCTATGAGAAGAATAAAGATAACAATCAAAAGATGAACTATAAACTAGAAATGGAAATTAATTGCATAAACAATAAAAAAGATGAGAAATTTAATACCAAACAAAACTTATATTGATGAATATGGGGGAATGTCTTCACCCAAGTCTTCAATACAAACCCCAAAAATGAAATGAAAGACTAGATTCAACAACTTGAAATGAGAAACTAAACTAGATTAGGGAAATATTAGGAGAGTAATTAGGGATTAATTTAGGTTACAAATTTCTAGGGTTTTGTGCTAAAAGGAATGTCAAAAGCTGCTTACAAAATAATATATATATAGGTATGTCGAAATTAAGGAAGAAATTAGAAGAAGAGGCGAATTTTTCAGTCTTGTGTTCCCGGCCGGTCGACCGGCCGCCGGGCCTCTGACCGGCCTGGGACACATCAGTGTCTTCAGGAACTCCGTCTTCAAAAATCCCAAAATTTCACTAAGTATGGAAAATGGGGGTCTGGGCCGGTCGACCGGCCGCCGGTCCCCCACCGGCCTGGAGCACCATTTCACTCTCTATGGCTTCTGATGTAGGCGCAGGCCGGGTAGTCGACCGGCCGCCGGTCGGCCGGCCGGCGCTACCTGGGCCTTTTCTTCACTTTTTCAACTTCTATCATTTATAGAGTGGTGGTCTGGGCCGGTTGGCCGGCCGCCGGTCTGTGGACCGGCCTGGGCCACCTGATGACTCAACTCTTCACTTCTTCATCTCATCTTCGAATCCCGACTCATGCAAGACCCTATTGCTCCGATTTCTTCATTTCCGCCTTAATTCCTACAAATTAAGACCGATAATCATAGCACGGGAAAACGGGAAGCAAAATGCAATCAAGGGCACGCAAATCCGTGTAAACGGACCATAATGGGGACGAAAATGAGGGAAAAACGTGACTAATTAAATGCTTATCACACACCAAAGGTAACATACCTTATTTGACCCACTACATTACCAAGTTATCTTTATACTCATTTGATATTTACACAAAACGTCATTAGGCCACCTTCCTTTTTCCTTTTTACCTCTCATTTTTCCACATTTTCTTAAATACTGCATTTTCCCCATATTACCATTTGTGTGGATCGGAGGGAGTATTTTTTTATATTTTATTTTTGAAAATTTATCACTATTTTTGGTTACTCTATTTGTTTTGAGTATATTATTTACTTTAAGTTTTTTAACAAGGTTATAACCAATTTGATCTTAATCAAATTTGAAACATGTATCATAAACGATAAATATATGAGAGAAGTCAACTCATTTTATGAAGTATTTCATATAAAATAAAGTCGATAAGGTCTTATATATGCGGGGAGTGGCCGCGCACCAAAATTATATGTACCAAATTAACATAATTATTTTACTAAAAGTAAATAAATTTAATTTCTAAAAAAATAAAACAATTCCGTGAATTTTCACGGGTGTTACACTAGTTAATTTCATAAGTATAATTTATTTTCAATTAAGTCAAGGTTTTTTTTGTTACGATAATAAATAATTTAAGTTTTAACCGTCTATTTAAAATGTCCCCATACTATTTATAAGAAATATGAGTGTGAGATAGTTATATACAGTAACGTATTTCTCTACTTTATGACGAATATTTTTGGTGAACAAAGGTGTTTATCGTTAAAATAGTGAGTAATCTCTTCGCAACAAGTGCTCTCACGAAGAGGTAAACGACTAATGAATATGCATAACCAGCTATGTACTATTTCGTGCACCATCACCACATCATAACTTGTTGTCTCAAGCGACCACCGCTCTAATATCAATTGATAGTAGGAGGGGAACAAGTTATAACTTACGGAGTACTATTTACCACCCGCCCTGGCTAATAAGTTATTTACATCAAATGAAGTTCCAATGTTCTATTATAAAATCCCTTAATAGTAGCAAGAGAACTAGTAACTTATAAACTAGTCTTCATTCTATTTATGTAGAAAAATATTATATTATACATGTGAGAAAGGACCTTCAAAAATTTGAACAAGAGTATTGTCGGTGAGAGGGAGTTTGGCGTGGTGTTAGTGTTGGTGGTGAACGAAGAGGTAAACAACGATGGTGGACGAGTAATGGTGATGATGGAGGTGACTGAGGCGGAGGCGGCGTAGATGGCTAAGGTAGACGTTTGGTGTTCGTGGTTGAGGTAGGCAAGTGGTTGTCAAGGGTGGATGAGTCATGGCGGTGGTTGTTAGAGGTGGATGAGTCTGCTTAATGGGAGTGGTGGTGGACAACTGGACAAGTGAACGACATCTGAAAAACAGGGGGGCGCAAGTGAAACGGGCAACCAAGAGAATGTTGTCACTATGAAAGGTAAACGAAATATAATGGTTAATATACCCACTCATACTCGCCCCTCTGGCCTTTTTGGTTGGGAATGATGTCATATTTTAAGCTACAACTTATTAGGTTAGACAAAAATCACTGACTTCGTAAATATGTTATATAAACTACAACTTATTAGCTTATGATATGTTTATTAGTGATTTCACCCACCACATTGGTAACTAGGCATTGTGCTTTTTGTCTTAAGTGAGGTCAAATAATTGGCCCAAAGATGTACATCTCATCTTAGTGAGGCTGCGTACGACGGTGGCGGGTCGGGTTGTTATATATTTTCTCAATCACCAGCAACAACCGTCACCTCCTACATCTACTATCGTTCACCTTAACCTTTACCATCGCCCACTTCTACCACAGAGACACTCACATTAGTTCAAGGTCTAGTGCTTTTGGTCTTAAGTGAGGACAAATAATGAGCCCGAAGGTGCACATCTCATATTATTAAGAATGCGTTACAACGGTGGCGGGTCAGACTGTTATATATTTTCTGAATCACCAAAAACAACCGTCACCTCCTACAACTACTATCGTTCACCTCAACCCGGCCTTTCCACCGTTCACTTTGACCATAGAGACGCTAACCCGAACTCCTTGTTCCCGGTGCCACCTTCCCTAAGCACAAGACCCAGTCTTCCCCTTGTATGGACAACACTCCTCCCACCACCTGAAACACCATCCAAAATCCTTAGAGCATCCGCAAAGGTGAGGTGCTCCATAATTTAGCTCTCCTTTTCTTATTCGTCCACCTCATTTTCCACTAACTTTTCCATTTACCCTCCCCATTTTATAATTACATCTCCGCAATAATGAGGCTCCCCAACAATACTAATTTACCTATAATAATTTGGGAACCTCCCACAAAGAAAACAAAGTTTGCATTACTTTTCATATGGGAACCTCCTCTAAAAATAGAGGATCCCCATAATATGGGGATATTGGTGCAATAGTGGAGTAACCCATTATAAGAGAGAGAAGAGAAATAGGGAGGTGAAAAATCACCTTTGCGGATGCTCTTGAACCCTCCTCAAAATCTAAACCTCTCCCTTATCCCCGAAACCACTAAAACTTTAATGATTTTTGCTAACAGAACAATACGAAAGACGTAAAATTCTTATTCATCACAACTCTTGTATTTAAACTAGTACAAACTAGGGTAGACAAGCCTGTAACCAACATAATATATCATAATATATGAGATGATATTTAATCTTATTATTTTTCGAGATGTGGTAGAGATTTCAGGTGGTAAAAAAGATTTCAGAGGGTCTAAGGGTGATTATTAATTATAAATTTGACCCCGAAAAAGAAATTTGAAACCAAGAAATACTTCTCCTATCCCGGTTATTTTTTCTCCTATTTTTGTTTGGTTGTCTCACTTATTTGTTGTCCTTTTTCTATTTGAACCTCCAATAAGATTATTATCCACTAAGTAGAATCTCCATTATTTCCTTAGTCTTTGTGACAAAATAAAATGTGAACAATTAACCGGAGGGAGTAAAAAAAACGTTGAGGAGTGAATGTAACTTGTAAATTAGTGGAACACAAATTCTCATTGAAGACGACGTATATCCGTTTTCGATGAATACAAGTCAAATCCTTTTCACAAAGTGGCAAATGGGAGCTCCATTTAATTTATCACCTGTCCTCCAACTCGCTTTTTTATGAGAGAAAATCCTACCCATCTTTATCGAAAACGGATATACGTCAAATTGACCAACTGTCAGTGGAAAGGGGCGAGGTATGGATTATTTAAGTCCTTGACCATGTTACGACCAAAATCCATGTAAATACGACCAAAGTCAGAACAATAACAATAATTTTTGTAATCTCAATATCTCAATAAAATTCCAACACCCTTCCTTCCTTCCTTGTTCGTTTTAACCAAGACTTCCAACATTCCCATTTTCTTCTAAAACTGACCGACTTCATTCCTTATTTCTTCCTTCACTATTATTTCTTTACAGCATATCAAAATCTACCCTTTAACTACTGCATTAAATTCTCTATATTACTCCTTTTCTAATTCCCACCACTTTTTAAACTAAGTAATCTTATAGATCTCTTCTTTCACTTTCTTACCTCTTTAACTTCCCTTCATTTTTCCTTACCATTTTTATTCCATCTTTTATTTATTTATTTATTTATATATATTATTATTACTCTGCTATTTCAATGATTATAACTTATAACTATAACTATAATACTACTCTTCTTAGTTCTTATTTTATAATAATAAATTAAAAGAAAAGGAAAATTCTGGAAGAATATGAGAGGTTTAGTTGTCTCCTCCTCCAATCCCGTCGAGCCACGTCACCGTCTTTCTGCTTCGCTGTCAGTTTACCTTCTCTCTTTCATTTTTTTACTGTGTTTTGTTATGAATTTTACTGTGTATTTTAATCGAAGACAAACAAGGATAAATTTGTTAGGAATGTGTAGATATTCGGTTTTGTTAGCTTGATTGATGTTTATCCCGAGGAATTTGTCGTTTTCATGGTTGATTGTAGCTGTTTTAGCCGAAAATGTCGGTGGTAGGTTGTACCTACTTTATTCACTTGACTTGTATATAAAACCGAAAACGTTTTGGCCTAGTGGTTAAGAAAGAGATATACGAGTATAATTTAAACAAAAGAAAGTACCATTTTTAATATGTATACGTCTTTTTGTATTTTAATACCTCATTTATCGATAGTAATAAGTGAGTATTTAACCAATCAAAGGGGCAAGACGGTTTTATTCTATAATTTGTGCTTAATAACGACTAGGGGAAATTTGATAATGTAAATAGACAGAACTTGGAAAGTTGGAAGTATTGAGATTTGGTTGGGACAAAATGTAAGTTAGTGCTTGTTGGAGTGATAGTAGCCATCCCAAATTCGAGGCGTGCTTGTGGTGTGATAGTGATGGGGGATTAACTATATGTCGATATTGACAGAAATCGTAAGTATTGGCCTATTTAGTTGGGACAAAATGTAAGTTAGTGCTTGTTGGAGTGGTAGTAGCCATGCCAGATTTGAGGCGTGCTCGTGTTGTGGCCGGGGAGGGGGGAGTTGTGATAACGAATGGGGTTGGCTAGTTTGTGTGAGGTGAAGGTAGGAACGAGGGTGTGTGCGAGTGGTGTTAGTAGGTGACCTTATGCGTAGTAGGAATATCGAAGTTTGCTATACTTTCAAATGCGGTCAGTGAAAATTTCCTCATTGTAACCTTAAGTGGAGGACTACAGGGTAAATGGTTATGGATTAAGAAAATTTGTCGCGAACGAATCATACACTTCGCTTTTCAGTTTTCTTTTCTCAGGCGTAGAAGCTTCTATGAACATAATGATCTTAATAAGAAAATTACAACTTTAATCTGAATCAACATTACTCCAATAGCTCTAGAGGGCAGGGTTTGTTAGAATATAATGGGTTGTGGTGTTTCGCAATGGATAAAAAGTGTCAGCTCTTTGTCGAATCTCGAATCCCACCCCTGTAAAAGCATGTACTCTCTCCGTCCCGGTCATTTGTTTACCATTTCCTTTTTAGGGTGTCTCACTCATTTGTTTACCTTTCTATATTAGGTATGCTTCCAATGGGTTATTTGATCACCCAATAGGACTTTTATCCACATGTCATCCAATGTCCTTACCCACAAATGGTCCCCTCCCTTCTCCTTAATATTTGTGCCAAAAGCAAAGGTAAACAAATGAACGGGACGGAGGGAGTAATAGAAAGGGCTAATGTACTCTCAAGTCTCAAGTCTTATAGTATTTGGTTAATTTTGAAGTATCTAGTAATCTTTGAATGTAAGATCCTTTTCCACGAGGTCATGGCTTGTCGAGTACAAATTTAGGGAAATATCCAAGCATCAATTTATTTTCCTTTTACTAAGATGGTATTGTACCCTAAAAAATGGTACTCTTGTTGTTCTTTTTAATTTTTTGTTTTAATATATCGAGCAAAGTTTGTGTAAATGCTTTCTCCAAAATAGTCCTTTGCTGCAACTACCACCAAGTCACTGAGATTTTTCCTGTCTCCATTGGCTTCTTTTCAGAGAAGAGTCAAGCAAACGAAGATCGCAGAAATCTAAAGATCTTAGAGATGTAGAGAAAGGTTCTAGTTCTTTTCGAGATAGAAGTTATAAGTTGTCTACACTGAAGCTCGTCTTGATTGTTATAGTCATCGGAACTTTCCTTACTCTCTTTTATTCTCCGTCTTTACACCATACAGAGGATCTTTCGAGTTCCAGTTATCGGTAAATTTCTAACTTCGATTTTGTTTTCCTTAGTTTGGAGTTGTGATAGTTTTTCATATAAGATATTATTCTGGAGCTTAGACCCGAGTGTCTATGTAACTTCGACCGACCCTCCATATAATATTGCGTACACATGCCGACACTCGATGCTCGAGGATGGGTATTTCACTCGGATACTTCAGTTTATGTCAAGACGTTGGGATTTTTTTCTTAGTATAGCCATGCCTAACACTTCAGGGATAGAGGGAGGGGCAGCTAGTAGCCACACCAGACACTTCATGGGGCAGAGCGAGGGGGGAGGTGGGGATCTTTTTTTCATATTATTTTGTATTAGAATCACAACAATGCGTTTGACACAGAGACAGATTAACGAAATGTGACAAGAAAGGAGCAGGGATGCTGTATGCTTGTTTGAATTTTTCTGCGGCTAGTTTTATTTTGTATGGAGTATATGGTTTTTGCCTAACAGAATTAAGACTTACCAATTATGATTAACAAGTAGATTTGAACTTTACTGTTGTATATTTTTCCCAATTATCATTATTTAACGTATTATTAATGTGTGTTTTCTTTTTGAATTTTTTTATATCTCAACTCAAATAAAAAATTAAAGAATTTCTTACTCCCATCCCAAAAATCTGCCACCAACACTCCTAACTTAGAGGCACACCGTCTCTGATGCTTCAAACCAAGTGTGGGTAACATATATGGTTACTACAGACATAGAAGTGCTTTATATTACTGAGTATTATTTGGTATTTCTCATAGCAAATATTACTCTTTGCAGGATGAGCATTGTAGATAGATGGATGGGGGATGGCAAACTTACAGACATACGCTATGTATCAAACTTAGCTATTGACTGGAATCACATCTCAGAAGTAATGGAAAAGCTTACTGATAGGAACGAATATAAGGCAGTAGGACTGTTAAATTTTCAGGACGACGACATTGAGACTTGGAAGGAAATGCTACCTTCTCCAGAACATATCGTTTTGGAGTTGGACAGTGTCCCAGAACATTTAACCTGGGAAGCATTGTATCCTGAATGGATTGATGAAGAAGAAGAATCCGAAGTGCCCAGCTGTCCATCTTTGCCTAGCATTCAGGTACCTAGAAATGTACGGATGGATTTTATTGCTGTAAAGTTGCCTTGTAACAAGGCGGGGAAGTGGTCAAGGGATATCGCCCGTCTGCACTTGCAGCTTGCAGCAGCAAGGCTTGTTGCTTCAATAAAGGGGTCTTATGATGTGCATGTACTGTTGGTTACTGAATGCTTTCCGTTCCCAAACCTCTTCCGTTGCAAGGAGCTGGTTACACGTTCAGGGAATGCATGGCTCTACAAACCGAATCTAAACACAGTCAGAGAAAAGGTTCAGCTTCCTGTTGGATCTTGTGAACTTGCACTTCCTCTCAATCCAAAAGGTTACGATCTACACTCTCATGTTAGTATCACTCTTTTTAATTGTCTGTTTATGGTGTTTCATGTTGTTTACCCCTTAATTGTTTAGCTTTACTCTGAGAGAAGCATAGGAAGTTGTTCTCACACATGTGTTTAAATAGAGAAACAAATTAGCCAGTGTAAAACTCATTACTTCCAATTGACGTATGGAGTGGTTTCAATGTTGCTAGCCCTACTTGAATGTTTACGGCTCATGGACCATTGAGACCATTGAGTGTTAGAAAGACTAGTTGCATCGATTGCAAGCTTTGTGAGAGGGACTATCATTCTAATGTGAACGGGAAAATTTTACTTGTAAGGCCACGAAAGTGACAACAGTTGGGCAGAAATATTACATCAGGGCAGAACATTTACTATCAGGAATACATATCCTTTGTTCCTTTAGCGCTCTCATTTAATCATCGTCAGTGTTAATTTACCTGCGACAACTTAGAGTGATTACTTTGACTTCACTTTCACTTTTGCATACTTTTTACCAAAGGTATCTTTCATGTACATGATATTTAGTAAAACAAGCAATTTTCCCTTCGTGATCAACATTTTATGTGAAAAGTAGGTTTAAGTCGACTAACTTTGTATAAGAATATAAGAATCTTACTCTGTATATATACTCCATACTAGACTTAAGCCTACTTTCTGCAAATCAATATTCTCTATACACATAATATCTTTTACGTTGGCAAAACTGATTGTTCTAATGAAACTAACTTCATGCCAGCCCATTTATCCTCTGGAGATGCACAACGAGAAGCATATGCAACGATTCTGCACTCAGCACAATTTTATGTCTGTGGAGCAATTGCAGCAGCACAAAGCATCCGAATGTCTGGTTCAACTCGTGATTTGGTCATTCTTGTTGATGATACAATTTCCGAGTATCACAGAGATGGCCTTGAGGCTGCAGGTTGGAAAATCCATACAATCCAAAGAATTAGGAACCCAAAAGCCGAACCTGAAGCCTATAATGAATGGAACTATAGCAAATTCCGTCTTTGGCAGCTGACAGATTATGATAAAATAATTTTCATCGATGCTGACATGCTTATACTCAGAAATATAGACTTCTTATTTGGATTGCCGGAAATATCTGCAATTGGAAACAACGCCACTCTTTTCAACTCAGGAGTCATGGTTGTTGAGCCATCTAATTGCACATTCCAGCTACTGATGGATCATATTAATGAGATAGAATCTTACAATGGCGGAGACCAAGGGTACCTAAATGAAATATTTACATGGTGGCACCGAATCCCGAAGCGAATGAATTTCTTGAAGCATTACTGGCCGGGAGATGAACCCGAGAAGAAAGAGATGAAAACCCGTCTGTTTGGGGCGGACCCACCAGTCCTTTACGTCCTCCACTATCTCGGACAGAAACCATGGCTATGTTTCAGGGACTATGATTGTAATTGGAACAACGAAGTATTGCACGAGTTTGCCAGCGATGTGGCCCATAAAACGTGGTGGAAGCTACATGATGCAATGCCTGAGAACTTGCAGAAGTACTGTTTGCTCAGGTCAAAACAGAAGGCGGCCTTGGAGTGGGGCCGAAGAGAAGCAGAGAAAGGAAACTATAGCGATGGACATTGGAAGATAAAGGTTAAGGATCAAAGATTGGAGACGTGTTTCGAGAAATTTTGCTTCTGGGAAAGCATGTTGTGGCACTGGGGAGATAAGAACTGGACTGATAATGCAACCGCTTTGACTCCGCCAGTCACGGTTGCTCTTTCGTCTTTGTAGTTCAGGGTCTGGTGTCCTGTTAGCAAAACATAAAAAGTTATAGATACATCACTGATAATTTAGTTATGAGTATCATTCTTTGTCCTGCAATTGTTCAATAATCCATTATTTTTTTTTACTTCTGTTCCACAATCTCATTGAAATGTTATGATTATTCAACATAAATATTAGCAAGCTGTTGTTTTCTTTCTGAAACACTTCGATTTTACGACTTAAAAAGAGAAATAACAGCACTCTGAAGTCACCATATCTATTTTTGCCCCGGTTACCAATTCGCTCTACACCTAGTAATTCGCTAATTAATTTGCAAATATCACGCGTTAGGGATAACTAAGAATTTGGCAACTTTGAAGAAATTCCTACTTGAACCTCCAACTTTTCAGGGGTAAAAGCGTTCCGTTTGGGGAATGACATGTCATTGTTTTGAGCCATGTAACTTCATGTACCTCACTCTGCCCGTATTTCAAGTATCTCAGTTTGCCTATGTTGTGAGTGTCCTTTGACATGACCCGAAACCTTAACCCTTCATATTGAGTTATGACTGTAAAATCTCAGTAAATGATATGATGAAGTCAACAGCTTACAGCATGAGGAATAGCCCAACTAGTTCAGGGCGACAGTTCCTCAACGGGTATAGCGCGGAAACTGGCTATTATGCATTCAGGTGGCTTTTGATAAAAGAGAGGAATGCTTTACACCAGTCATCTATAATTGCTAAAACGGAGACCGCCCAGCATAACTAGTTTTAAACAATTACCATCGAGATCAGACTCGAAGGGGTTCGAATATTTGTGAATTAGATCAAGTATTTTTGGTTGCAGAATTTATGTAAGACAGAATTGTTCTTGTACTCTTACTGCAATGGTATGCCTAAAGGGCTTGTTCAGATACTCATTGCAGCAAGTCAGCAAAGAAAAACTTCCCATTAATTTTCCTTTTACAGCAGAAGTTAATAAAAATCCCTTCATCCGAATCATTGACCTTGGATTAAAACACCCTCACAAAGAATAAAAACCGTAACTAATTAAAAGTTTAGATGATTAGTCAACAATATGACCTTTCAGAATGAACAAAGAACAGCAAATACATCTACTGCAGCTGAATTTTTTATATGTTGGCCTTAGTTTGACTATTATTACAGAATAAAGAAAGATAACTTGCAAACAAAACTAATTAAAAGTAGAGAATTAATCACATGCCCACCTAGCTCAGGTTGGTGGAGCACAACCTTTGTGGGTAGAAATACCCACCACTCTAAATGAGTGGTCAGCAATCAATACAAAATGGGAGGTTGCGGTCATGGGTTCGATTCCCATGGTGGGCACTTTTTACTTCTTTTTTTTGGTAATAAATACACCACTACCATTACTGTAGTGTCTGAACTCTGAAAAGTTCCCGTAAATTACGGGATAAGGGGTTCGGATGTTCACAACAATAAATGTTGACGATAAGTTGTTCAACGATGAATTATCCTTAACAGTTGTAAATTTCCCATAGGTGTAGTCGTGTAGGTCATACTTTGTCAAGTTTTACAACGTTGCAAAATGAAATACCCTTAACAGTCGCAATACGGCCCCAAACGTAAATAAATAGCTTTTGAAAAACAATTTCTTAATTGATGTCTTAATTATGTTTTTTTTTACTACTTTGATCTGAATCCCAAATATCTTAACTATATAGGAAAAATAAATATGAAGGGGAGATGGCTCATTAACACCGCTTTGTACTTAAGAAGAGATGAAATCGTCTATTAGGGGAGGATCCACGGTCCTTTATGTCCTCCATTATCTCGGCCAGAAACCGTGGCTATGTTTCAAGGACTACGATTGTAATTGGAACATAAAGCGCAGTAGAAGCTGCATGATGCAATTCCTGATAGCCTGCAGAAATACTGTTTGCTCAGGTCAAAACAGAAGGCTGAGAAAGGAAACTATAGTGATGGGCATTGGGAGATAAAGGTTAAGTATCCAAGATTGGAGACGTGTTTCGAGTAGTTTTGCTTATCGGAAAGCATGTTCTGGCACTGGGGGCCTAAGAAGTAAGAACTGGACTGATAATGCAACCGCTTTTACTCCGCGAGGCACGGTTGCTCTTTCGTCTTCGTAGTTCAGGGTCTGGTGTCCTGTAAGCAAAACACAAAAAAGTAGTAGAACATCACTTATAAATTACTTTTATCGTTCTTTGTCCGGCAAATGTTCAATAGTCCATTATTTTTTTAACTTGTGTTACGCAATCTCGTTGCAAAATCATGATTATTCAAGATAAATATTGGTAAGATGTTGTTTTCTTTCCCAAGCACTTTCGATTTTGTGACTTAAAAAGAGAGATGATAGCATTCTGAACTCACCAATTTTGTTTTTGCCTCGGTTACCATTTCGCTCAACGCCTACTAATTTGCTAATTGATTTGCAAATATCACGCGTTAGGGAAAACTAAGAATTTGGCCACTTCGATGAAATTCTTACTTGAACCTAGCTCCAACTTTTCAGGAGTAAAAGCGTTCCGTTTGTGGATTGACACGTCATTGTCCGAGCTATGTTACTTCATGTATCTCACTCTACCCGTGTTTCGAGTACCTCAGTTTGCCTATGTTGCAAGTGTCCTTTGACATGACACGAAACATTAACCCTACAACATATTGGGTTATGACTGTAAATTCTCAGTAAATGAGATGATGAAGTCAACAGCTTACAGCATGAGTAATAGCCCACCTAGTTCAGTTCGACAGTTTGTCGATTGGTATAGCGCGGAAACTGGCTTTTATGCATTCAGGTGGCAGGTCAGGTTATAAAAAATCAGAAATGTTTTCCACCAGTCATCTACAATTGCTAAAATGGAGATTGCCCAGCATAACTTGTCTATAAACAATTACAATCGAGATGACGAGATCAGACTCGAAGGGAATATTAAGTATACTTTTTTACAGAATTTATGTAATACAGAATTGTTCTTGTTACTTACTGCAATACTACACCTAAAGGGTTTGTTCAGATACCTATTGCAGTAAGTCCAGCAAAGAAAAACTGTTCTTTGATCATCTTTTTACAGCAGAAGTTAATAAAACTCCCTTCATCCTAATCATTTACCTTGGATTATATAAACACCCTCACAAAGAATAAAAAACGTAACCAAACGATTGAGACGGAGGGAGTACTAGTTTAAATGATTAGTCAACAATATGACCTTTCAGAATGAGCAAAGAACAGCAAATACATTTACAGATCTACTCCAACTGAATTTTTTATATGTTAGTCTTAGTTTGACTATTGCAGAAAAAAGAAAGATAGTTTACCAACAACACAAAACTAATTAAAAGTATAGAATTAATCACATGCCCGCCTAGCTCAGTTGGTAGAGCGCAACATTTGTGGGTTCTATACCCACCACTCTACATGGGTGGTTTGCAATTCATACAAAAAAGGTGGTTGTGGTCATGGGTTCGATTCCCATGGTGGGCACTTTTTCACTTTTCCTTTTCATTAATAATTAATACACCACTACCATTACTCTAGTGTTTTGCGAGTTTCCGGGAATTACAGGATAGGGGGTCGGAACTCGGATGTATAATATCACGGGTTTGGGATAACTAAAATCTTGGCAATTTGGAAGAAATTCCTAAAAGTGTTCCATCTGCGGAATGACACATCACTCTGCCTATGTTTCGAGTACCTCAGTAACTCAGATTGCTTACGTTGCGAGTGTCTTTTGCCATGACACGTAACCTTGACCATTTACATTTGGTTAGGAACACGAAACATTTTCGTACATTAGTCAAGTCTGATATATGAAGGCAAATATGAGTCATATGACTTAGGAGCATCAAAATGAAGCTTAGCCATGCAGGAAGTGGCTTAGCCCACCTAGCTCAGTTCGACAGTTCGTCTGTTGGTATAGAGCGAAAACTGGCTTTTATGCATTCAAGTCGCTGGTGATACGGAGTAGAAGATAAGGAATACTTCAACAAACCATTCATCTTCAATTGCTAAAAATGAGATTGCCTACCATAACTAGTTAAAATATTTACCATCAAAGAGTCGAAGGGGTCCGAATATCTCTGAATTAAGGATCTAATACAAGTCTTATAAGTACATTTATTTGCAGAATTGTTCTTTTACTTGCTGCAATGCTATACCTAAAACTCTAAAAGGCTTGTTCATATACTTATTGCAGTAAAACTGTTATTTGTACCATCCTTTTACAGCAACAGTTGATAAATATTCCCGCCATTCAAGCTAATTTCATACGTATGTTCAATATATAAAACGCGTATTTTAATCAAACGTATAAAACGGAGGAGAGTACTAGTTTAGATGAATAGTCAACATGATGACCTCTCAGAATGCACAAAGAACAGCTAATACATCAACTTCAACTTAATTAGTTTTTTTATAGTTTGACTATTACAGCATAATGATGGAATAACTTGCAAACAAAACTAAATAAAAGTATAGAATTAATCACATGCCCATCTAGCTCAGTTGGTAGAGCACAACCTTTGTGGGTAGAAATACCCACCACTCTACATGAGTGGTCAGCAATCAATACAAAACCGGGCGGTTGTGGACATGGGTTCGAATCCCATGGTGGGCACTTTTTTTACTTTTCCTGTTTTCGACTTTCTTTTTTCTTGTAAAACGAACTATGAAGGGGAAGACCAAAAATAAATACTCCGTACATCACTAGTCACTACCATGGATATTTTGTCTCAATGGTTCCCACTGAAGGATCGATATACGTAGCGGAAATAATAATTATACGATCCTTTAATAGACCTATTGCATTCAAACTGATGTAAATAAAAGGGATTAATTACATACCTGGATTTAAGACGGATTAATAATTAACTCCGAAAGTACGAAGTCTCTAGTGTATCCACACCGGGTACGAATTACACTCTCAACCTTTGAGACGACTCGGAAATATGAGAACCCTTGAGAAAACCCTTTTTCTCTCTCTTCTATATTTTGGATGGAAACTATCTCAATGAAAATTGTGTTCTTTTCCAATTACCAACTCCAAGTATTTATAGGGAAGAATAAAATAAACTCCTTATTTTATTTCCTTATTTTAATACTTATGGAACTCTTTCTCCTTTTATTATTATATCTTTTGTGTTAGCAATTAATACAATAATATGTCATCTAGATACTTTAATTATTATCATATAATAATATAAAGTCATCTTAAGTGTAAACGTTAACCCGTAAGTGTGTGACCATCTAGGTTCAACATTAAGCCAGCAGTAATTAACGTTACCGATCCGATTGGGTCTGGGGCATAATTCCAACAATCTCCTACTTGACCCAGAGTCAATCGTCTTAATTACTGATCGAGGTTGGCGTCTAACAACACTCCTCAACGACTGGATAATGTGAATATCAACATCCGATGAAGACGAACCTGGTTAAGGGTAATGTATCATTTCCTTCCATCTTTCCAACTCCGGATCATCCTAGGGTATGGTTAAAAACTGTCAAACCCTGTTAGATAACCACTATGTTCCATGTCAATCATTATGGTTGGCGAATCGACTTCAAGAAACACATTTCTTGAAACATTCATCTGCCTTGGCCAAGGTCTTGATACAACCAATAAGATTAATGACAACATAGAGTTCAAACTCGTTACCTCGAGTTGATGGATTCCATCCGACTCACCACTAACTTCATAGGTACTCAATTAAACCCAATAACCGTTCAACTAGTATTTTTACACACTAGTTGTCAGGCATCAAAGTATAACAAGTATTCTATTAATTACAATGGTGAACTCAGGTCAAAGGAAAAAGAATTACATTCACTCCTTATGAGAATTTCCACATTGACAGTTAATAGGTAAAACAACCACTGGGAAACCTCCTTTCGGTCAGTTCAATGATCATATCTCCATATGGTCACCTATACATACAACGTAATGAATGAGATCCATTATATTCATCCAATGAATAAAGTTGTACATATATTAGTCCTTCTGGATCATCAAAGCCCCTTTTGATAACCCTTGGACCAAGAACTTCTTTTGATCAAACCCTCTAATGCTTGACTCTCATTATTATAATCTCCATTATAATGTCAAGCATACAGTTAAATCAAGGACTTATCACATATGGTTCTCAAACACAATATGATAAAAAAACAATGCCATTTTATTAATATCAATTAATAATAAATAAAACAATATGAAATGTGTTTAAAATATGTTACATAACGATTGGGTCTAGAGCATAATTTCAAAAATCATCTCCCACTTGACCTAGAGCCAATCACTCATGAACTTTAATCCAATACTCCACTTATGCTTATCAAAATCTTTTGATCCAAGCGCCTTCGTGAAGGGATCTGCGGGATTTTCTTTTCCTTCTACCTTTTGTACTTGAACATCTCCACGTTCAATAATTTCTCTAATCAGATGAAACTTTCGCAGAACATGCTTAGATCGTTGGTGTGACCTTGGCTCTTTGGCCTGTGCAATAGCCCCGGTATTGTCACACATTAAAGGAACAGCTTCCTTCACTGAAGGAACTACACCAAGTTCAGTTAAGAACTTTTTAATCCAAACGGCTTCCTTAGCAGCATCACATGCAGCTATATACTCTGCTTCAGTTACTGAATCTGCAACTGTGGCTTGTTTGGAACTCTTCCAACTCACTGCTCCACCATTCAAAGTGAAAACAAAACCAGAGGTAGACTTGCTATCATCCTTGTCTGATGCAAAACTAGCATCAGTATAACCCAAACAATTAAGGTCATTGTCTCCATAAATGAGGAATTGGTCCTTAGTCCTTCTCAAGTACTTAAGGATGGATTTCACCACTTTCCAATGTTCCTTGCCTGGATTCCCTTGGTACCTACTCGCTACTCCTAGCGCGTAAGCAACATCAGGCCTTGTACATGTCATGGTATACATGAGAGCTCCCACTGCACTTGCATATGGGACTTTGCTCATGCGTTCCCTCTCTTCTAGAGTCTTAGGACAATCCTTTCTAGATAGAGAAATTCCAGAGCCTATTGGTAAATAGCCCTTTTTGGAATTTTCCATGTGATACCTCTTTAAAATTGTATCAATGTACATAGACTGGGAGAGTCCAAGCAACTTCCTTGATCTATCTCTATAGATCTTTATTCCAAGAATATAAGTTGCTTCTCCCAAATCTTTCATAGAGAACTGTTTAGATAGCCAAGCCTTTGTCTCTTGCATGGTTGGTACATCATTTCCCATTAGTAAAATGTCATCAACATATAATACTAAGAAAATGATAATGCTCCCACTAACCTTCTTGTACACACATGGCTCCTCCTCACATCGCACAAAATTGAACTTTTCAATTGTCGTGTGAAAACGGATATTCCAACTACGAGAAGCTTGCTTTAATCCATAAATAGATCGTTGAAGCTTACATACTTTATCATTAGAAGATGGCAATGTGAAACCTTCAGGTTGAGTCATATAGACATCTTCCTTTAACTCCCCATTGAGGAAAGCTGTTTTCACATCCATTTGCCATATCTCATAATCATAGTATGCAGCTATAGCAAGCAGAATCCGAATAGATTTGAGCATTGCCACAGGGGAGAACGTTTCTTCATAATCAATACCTTCCTTTTGATTATACCCCTTGGCAACAAGACGGGCTTTATATGTCTCAACCTTACCGTCTGCTCCAATCTTTTTCTTAAACACCCATTTGCATCCAATGGGTTTTAAGTCTTTAGAGTTATCAACCAAAGTCCACACTTTGTTGATTTTCATAGACTCCATTTCGGATTCCATAGCCTTTAGCCATTTCTCATGGTCTGGACTTGCCATAGCCTCTTTGAAGCATCTAGGATCGTCATCAATGTGAGTTATATCATCAATATGATTATCCTCATCATCTTGCACTAATAGATTTAATCTATTTGGTGCACGACTTTCCCTAATCGACCTTCTTAGAGGCTCATGTACTATTTGATTTTCTGGTTGCTCAGGTTCCACGGTTGATTCATTAATCATCTGATTTTCCTCAACATTTGAGGTTTGACCTGTTGATGGCAACTTTAAAACATCAAATAAAGGTTGCTCATTTGGCATCTCATGCTCCTGAGTTACTGTTGACTCATTGGTATCTTTGATCTCATCAAGATCTATTTCTACACCATGACTTCCTTCTTTAAGGAATTCCTTTTCTAAAAAGGTTGCATTTCTGGCCACAAACATTTTGTGTTAAGAAGGGTGATAGAAATAGTATCCCATAGTCTCCTTGGGATAACCAACAAATCTACATTTGTCAGATTTAGCTTCAAGCTTGTCTGACTGCAGTCGCTTAACATAAGCTGGACAACCCCAAATCCTCAAATGCTTAAGGTTAGGCTTACGTCCTTTCCATATCTCATATGGTGTTTTAGTGACTGCCTTAGTGGGAACTTTATTTAATATGTACGCAGCAGCTTCCAAAGCATATCCCCATAGGAAAATAGGAAGATCAGTGAACCCCATCATGGATCTCACCATATCTAATAAGGTTCGATTTCTCCTTTCTGAAACACCATTATGTTGTGGCGTTCCAGGAGAAGTCCACTGTGACAAGATCCCATCTTGTCTTAAATAATCAATGAACTCATCACTGAGATACTCACCTCCACGGTCAGATCTCAGTGCCTTTATATTCTTACCAGTTTGTTTTTCAACTTCACTGCGAAATCTTTTGAACATTTCAAAGGATTCTGACTTATGTTTCATTAGATAAACAAATCCAAATCTTGACATATCATCAGTGAAAGTTATAAAGTAAGAATATCCACCTTTAGCTTGAACTTTCATTGGACCACATACATCAGAATGTATGAGTCCTAAAAGTTCACTAGCCTTTTCTCCAGTTCCAGTAAAAGGAGATTGGGTCAACTTTCCTAGGAGACAAGATTCACAAGTGTCATATGATTTATAATCATATTGACCAAGACACCCTTCACGATGCAACTTGTTTACTTTTTTCTCACCAATGTGACCAAGCCTACAATGCCAAAGGTAAGTTTGATTCCCTTGATAATTTCTCTTCCTCTTTTGGCCAGAAACAGTCATAATAGGACAAATCACTAGCTCAGGTAAAACATAAAGACCAAATTGCAAATAACCATTCACATATAAATCACCACCATGATAAATAGAGCATTGATTATTATAGAAAATTGTTCTGAATCCACACTTGTCCAAAGACGAGATGGAAACAATGTTCGAAACAAACTTAGGAACATAATAACAAACTTCTAAAGTTAAGGTCTTGCCATTAGACATTCTAAGAAAGACGGTTCCTACAGCTAGGGCAGCAACATTTGCTCCATTCCCGACTTGCAGGTTAACCTCTCCCTTCTTTAACCACTTATTGATCCTTAAACCTTGCAACATATTGCAAATGTTAAAGCTACTAATACCGGTATCTAATACCCATTTAGTAGTATCAATAGTTGTCAAAGAAATCATGAAAACATTTTTCATAATTGTTTTACCTTGTTGCTTGTCCTTCAGAGCTATCTTATACTCTGGACAATTTCTTTTCCAGTGTCCTTTCTTCTTGCAAAAGAAACATTCATCCTCTGACTGGATAGTCATCACCCTCGTACTCATACAAGAGATACTAACCATATCCACAGATCCAGATTTAACTAAGGACTTAGATATCTCATATCCAGTAGCCTTACTCTGGAACTCATACATCTTCTTAAGATGTGCAATGATCTGTGAAAGAGTCATATTTTCATATTGCCTTTGAAGTTCAGGACTCATGGAGGCCAAAATAATGCACTTTGCAGCAGTACTCTTTTCAGAGTACTCTGCACATGCATCTAATGCACTTGCATTACTTTCCCCTTCTAGAGGTGCTACCATAGCGGCCTTATCGATCACATCGATTAGCTTTTCATGCATGAGAACAATTCTCAAGTTCCGGTACCAATCATCAAAATTGTTACCAGAGAGTTTGTTTGCATCAAGAATGTTTCGCAGTGTAATACTAGCCATTATGAGAAATCTGGTACAAAAGAAAAAACAGAAAACAAGAACACAAAACATACATCATTAAGACATGGACTTTATCTAAATGATAAACAATAAACTTTAAAACATAAATGAGCCCCTTGGTAGTCAAGTCGTTTCTCAAATATAATTAAAGTCCCGGTACATTACCATTAATATTTCATCATATGAAATTAAACCAGACTCTATACTACATAGTCCCCTGGTAGTCAGGTCGTTCCTATTAGTACAGTTGAGTTCATCCACCCTTGTGACAGAAAATTAGTTAATCTCATACCCTCTAGTCCAGACTATAAGTACAAAATTAAATAACTTTTCTTCACACTTGTATCATATACAGTAGACAATATTATTTATCTCTGAACTACAAGTCCCCTGGTAGTCAGGTCGTACCTTGTAAACAAAAATAAATTTTATTGACTACTTGGATGGAAAAGTCTCTTTAATAAAATATCATATATTTTATTAATTACAAAACTCAATAATTTTGACTGGTCAAGTTTTTAGCTATTAAAACAATTTTAATAACAAAAAAGGATATATCTCATATATTTTTCAATAACAGTTATTGACTACACTAATAATTATTGAAACAATTTCAATAATACATATTAGTCATATCTCATATAACCTTCACCAATTATTATTGACAACACCACAACGATCATTGAAACGGTTTCGATAACGCTAAAAAAAATTCATCACGAATATGAACTCAATTGAACAATAGTTTGCCAGACGGTAGAAAATAAAGAAAAATATGCGGGCATAAACTATCAAAACATAGTTGCTGTATAAAAGCTATGCATATTTTACAATAATTCAGAAAAAACATTACGTAATAATGATTAGTAGGCAAAGCTAAAACAAAAGTACAACTCCGTATGAAATTCCACTGAATTAATTGTGTAAATAAAACACACACAAGTTTCGTTCACTACAAACGCACTAACAATTAGTGCAAACCAGTAGGCAGCCAATCAGATGAGAGACACGGTTGAGCATAACCAACTTATCAATTGTTTTAATCAACTAGATAAGTACTAAGTAACATCTGATAACAATTATGCATACAAAATATACAAGTATACAAAGTTGGGGATACAAGTCAGGCGCACAAAAAATTTATTATCAACATATTTGATTGACACAACCAATGCATAAAAAGATTTGACAGCACACATGATAGCAATTATCATACGTATTCCCGAACCCAGTTCGTAGCGTAGCGACCAAATAATAATTCTTGTCGGTCGATGAAAACAATTTTATATAATTTAAATGCAAAATTGGCTCTGATACCAATTGAAGGATCGATATACGCAGCGGAAATAATAATTATACGATCCTTTAATAGACCTATTGCATTCAAACTGATGTAAATAAAAGGGATTAATTACATACCTGGATTTAAGACGGATTAATAATTAACTTCGAAAGTACGAAGTCTCTAGTGTATCCACACCGGGTACGAATTACACTCTCAACCTTTGAGACGACTCGGAAATATGAGAACAAAACTCTTTTTCTCTCTCTTCTATATTTTGGATGAAAACTATCTCAATGAAAATTGTGTTCTTTTCCAATTACCAACTCCAAGTATTTATAGGGAAGAATAAAATAAACTCCTTATTTTATTTCCTTATTTTAATACTTATGAAACTCTTTCTCCTTTTATTATTATATCTTTTGTGTTAGCAATTAATACAATAATATGTCATCTAGATACTTTAATTATTATCATATAATAATATAAAGTCATCTTAAGTGTAAACGTTAACCCGTAAGTGTGTGACCATCTAGGTTCAACATTAAGCCAGCAGTAATTAACGTTACCGATCCGATTGGGTCTGGGGCATAATTCCAACACCCACAAGTTATAGAGTAAGGTGTCAGATGTACAGAACAATTAATTATACTGATAATAGGTACAACGAAGAATTATCACATTAATTATTTTTCTTCTTATAAGTTAATTTGGTGGGTATTTATCTCTTTATGTCGACTTTTTGATCGAAAAGATTGGTAAATTTCTCACAGATGTAGCCGTGTAGGTCATAAGCCTGTAATGTCAAGTTTTACCACTCGCAAAACAGAATATCTTTAACAGCTACATTTAGGTCGAATGTAATAAATTGTTCCCAATTAAATGTGTTCTTGCAAAATTAGTAGCCTTAACATAATCCAAGGTCTCCCTAAATTTAGTTGAAAGATCAATATCCCAAGACAACTATAACCAACTTCAACAACTACATTATCTAATATCTATCCCTGTGAAATGACATAAATACCCTTCACTACCTCCACATCTACTAGCTACTACTAGAGCTGGCAAGTCTGACCCGACCCGAGTGACCCGACCCGAAACCCGAGCAAAACCGACCCGACCCGACCCGAGAATCCTGCAACCCGAAACCGACCCGACCCGACCCGATGACGACCCGTAACCCGTTGACGACCCGAAAATCAGTGACCCGAACCCGACCCGAACCCGACCCGACATTGACCCGACCCGATATTGACCCGATTAAATTGACGCTCTGACAATTATTAACCTTAATAATGATCAAAATAAAAGTGATTTATTGTTTAAATTGATATGTTTGACTTAATAATGAATTAATTAAACCAAATAATAATTTAAAACTAGATTTAATGGAAAAATATTGAAATATTGCGAAAAAATAACCGGACCCGATTACGACCCGACCCAAACCCGACCCGACCCGTTGTATCATTTGACCCGAAAATGACCCGACCCGATAACGACCTGAACCCGACCCGACCCGACCCGAAAGGGTTGTCTGACCCGATACGACCCGAACCCGATACGACCCGAACCCGACATGACCCGACCCGAACCCGACCCGACTGACCCGATTGCCATCCCTAGCTACTACTGTCTGCTCGACCAAATTCACCCTCTCACTCTTCCAAGCTTCTGCTTCACACCTCAAGTAAACTAAAAAAATATTGTAAGACCCCTTAATTTCAGCAATTTGTCTTTTATAAGACGGTTTTACACTAATATCGAATACCGAGTAAAATTATATTCTTGTGTAAAACCGCGTTACATAGGTATTTGTCTATTTTCAGTAGCTTGTCATTTCTTGTTTTGATTCTTTTATTTTTTTCATGCATGTTGTTCATCAAGATCTCACCTTTGATCTAGTAAAAGTGAATTAATGAGACCAATCAATGGAGTTTGAATATATGTTTCTGGGATCATTAACATTGATATATTTAGCAGCTTTATTGTACTGGGTATTCTTAAAAGACTTGATTAGTGGTCTTAATTTGAGCTCAAATTTGCATGTTAAGAGATTTTACACAAGGGTTTCTAGCTATGGTGATGTAAGTTTAGTGGGTAGTGGTAAAAATTCAATCTTTAGATCTGTAAATGGAGTTATTGTGATTGGATCACTTTTTACCTTCATTTTAGCTATAGCTGGTGCATATTGGTTGTTTTCTCCTGATTTAGGGGGTAATGTTAGAGATCAGGGTTTCGGTATCCCGGGACCGAATGATGGGAGCAATAATGAATGTAATGTATTTGATGGGAAATGGGTGCATGATGAGGGTTACCCTTTGTATAATGCATCTGACTGCCCGTTTGCCGAAAGAGGGTTTAATTGTTTGGGAAATGGGAGGAAGGATAGAGAGTATTTGAATTGGAGGTGGAAGCCGAATAAGTGTGATCTTCCTAGGTTTGATGTGAAAGCCTTTTTGAAGTATCTAAGAGGAAAGCGGGTTGTGTTTGTTGGCGATTCATTGACTCGGACACAATGGGAGTCTTTTGTGTGTATGCTTATGTCGGGGGTGGATGATAAGCGGTTTGTGTATGAAGTTAATCAGAATGAAATTACGAAGAATATTAGGTTTTTGAAAGTGAGGTTTGATTCGTATGACTTAACTGTGGAGTTTTATCGATCTGTTTTCCTTGTATTGCCTACCCCGGCACCTAAGAAGGCGCCCAAGAGAGTCAAGTTGGCACTTAAGCTTGACAAAATGGATAATATTAATGGAGAGTGGGTTGATTCCGATATCTTGATATTCAACACTGGACACTGGTGGACCAAGACCAAGCTTTTTGAAACGTAAGTTACTGTCACCTTTTCCGTTATAGCTACTTACTTGGCTAATAATATTAAGAATCCTAGATTCTGTACTTCAGAGTATATATCTGTTTGCTTATCCTTGTGTAGATTGTACAATAGTATGCGATCTGGCATCAGTCGTTGTGATGCATTTTTGTGTAAGTTATCATACATCTTATGAGGGTCCAATGATAAGCTTGCTAAACTAGTTAAGTTGGTAACTTCCAAGCAACTTTTTTTGTTTGCCAATTACTCCGTATAATTTATAAATTGATTGTCTACTGATTTGCTGAATTGACACCGCTGTCACTATGTTTCTTTGTATGTGTTGACTGTCTAACCATAGTTTATACATTACTGAAATAGACTATGTCATTTCCCTACTCGTCCAGTTGCACGCAGTCAATTAGCTTATGTCTTGGGTCATGGTGGCCATATAGGCGGAGGTCTTAAATTTGCCCCTTTTCCCCAAGCAAATATCTTACTGTATCTGATAGGTCTTATTTGGTCGCTCCTCTTAGGACTGTCAATTGTTAAGATTTGTGAGCTTATTTAGTGTTTCATTGGCTTTCTATCTTATAAGTAATGAAGCATTTTTCTTCATCGTTTTCAGCAACATTGCTTATTCACTTGAATAATATGTTTCCGCATACCTGAACCTCCCTCAGCTTCTCAAGCATATCCAGTAACTTTTTCTTGAGAAACATAGTAGTTTTCTGACAAGCTCCCCAGAAATTAGAGTTTTGGGATGAGACATGGTGCCGTTAATTATGCGTCTCTAAGGACATCTGTTGTGGCATTTGATATCTCGTGTCCTGTTCACTTCTGTTTGTTATCGAAATACGAGTGTCTTTTCTTTTATTCTTACTGTGCTCCAAGTTTTTGGCCAATGCATAGTAACGGTATAGTGATATTCTAATTTGTACTTTTGAAACAGAGGAACCTATTTTCAGGTAAGCGGATCACTGAAACTTGGTATGCCAGTCACAAAAGCACTAACAAAAGCTCTTGAAACTTGGGCATCATGGGTTGAGTCTAGGATTAATCCTAATAAGACTCACGTGTTCTTTCGTACGTTTGAAGCTACACATTGGAGGTTAGTTTGATTTTCAGTTAAATGCTATCGCTAGTAAATCATACTCTGTATTCAGTTTTCGAATCCTGCCGCTTTGAGCCTTGCAATAGTATTTCTTCTAGGCTTGCTATTCCTCTCCTCGCTTCATGATATAGATTGTAGGTCACTGATACACTATTTTTTTTTTAATCTTTTTCTTCATATTGCCTCGTGTTTGAATGTTGGATACTTACACTCGGGCATGGGTATGATTCTTGGATACTTCATATTGAACCAAAAACATAACATGGCCTAAAACTTGAAGACGCACTTGTGTTGGATACTCATACTAGTGAAAGGGTTTCACACGGTTTCATAGATACCTGAGTTTATAAGCTTTATACAAAAAAAAAACATATTATCAGTTGTCACAGCAGAGCAAGCTGAATTAGTTTTGTCCGTAGTATTAGGGCGGTCAAAAGCTCAACATGGAATTATGCAAAGAATGGTTACTTTACCTGCTTCCTTGTTTATAGATGTTGATTAAGGAACTTTCAGTTGTAAAAGGATTATTATTCAATCCTTGGTCACTGTTTCATGTTTTACTTGCATTTATTCGGCACCGGATCTATTTGATATTCGGGCTAAAAGATTCTTCATCTTTCAGTGGTCGAAATCGTAACACATGCAAAGTGAGTAGAAGACCAATGTTGACTACACAGGGAAGGGATAAAAATTCGATTTCAGACACCATACTTAGGGCTGTGAAGAAAATGTCGGTGCCTGTAACAGCGCTACATGTTACTCCCATGGGAGCATACCGAAGTGACGCACATGTTGGTACATGGGGTGATAACCCATCAGTTCCAGATTGCAGTCACTGGTGTCTTCCTGGGTTGCCTGATATGTGGAATGAGATTATGTTCGCTTACCTGCTTCATAAAGATCAGCTCTCCCGGAATGTTACTGCTAATTGAAGGTGACAACTCTTCCTTTAGAGGCTTTCTTACTTTCATAATTTCGTTGAAACATCTATACTTCCACACTGCCGAGTGTTCGTAGCAGTGGCGGACTAGAAAATTTTATTACAGGTTCTCCGTTATATATTTTCCAAAATTATGGATCTTAATTTAGTTCAACGCGCTCAAAATTGACAAATACTCGCTGTCTGAGGACCTATTGCTGTAAGATGTGTTCAACAATAACATGGTTTGTAGATGCTTTTTGCCCAGTGAAAGAGAAGTATTTTATAATTTCTAGAGTCCATATGTTTGCCTCGTCTTTGATTTAGCTGCTATATAGTCCTGGGCCAAACAAGTCACTTAATTATCAGATTATATCCTCGTTCAAAATTCTATTTATCAGCAGTAAAATAGTAGATGATAATTGTGTTGAAAAAATAAATATACAATAACTAGTACATGTTCATATGAGGAATCAGCTAGCCTTTTAGAAAGCAACTAACGAAAGTTGTAGCCAAGGAGTTCAAATAAAGAGATCAATGTTAATAGAACTGTGCTTCTGTTGAAGTATGTTACTGACACTCCAATTTGGCAGCGTGTCTGACACTCGGTTACTCCGACGTACTGACACCGGCACTTGTAGTCTATACCTTGTAACTGCCTAATTAACAAGCTAACTTTTAATGGTGCAAATTTTTGTGTTATGCAGTGCTGTGAATTTTTTTTCTCTTTTAAAGTGAAAAGGTCAAAACCAACGGAAAGAGCAAGTGGGTTACGGGGAGGTCTTCAAGCTTGGTCTTGGTAATTCCTGATAACTTCATCTTCATCCGAGGAGATGAAAGTTGAATGATAACTATACAAAGCTAGAAAATCCTGCAATATCTCGCACAATCGTTTGCAGCCTGAGTTGTACCAATGTTCATATAAACCACAATGATATCTGACAGCTCTTGAACTCATTAACCTGTTTTGGTTTTGTAGTTTCTGTAGCTTCTTCTTTTACCACTGTACTGTGTATATTAACATGATTTCGTTTGAATATCCAAGCTCTTTTTTGGGACGTTTACCCCAGTTGTCGATTTTTTTTGGGAAAAAAAACACGGAAACACAGACCAATGCTGATTCCTTAGAGAAACCATGAAAAGTGTTTTCTAATGCAATCTTCATATCTTAGCATGAGTGTCAAGTCAACATAATCTTAGAAGCATGCTTCTGATCTTAGACATGCATCAAGTTTGCATTTCTCTATTATAAATATAACCCTGCTTCAGTAGCTTCCTCCATTCATCTGACCTCAACCATCTCACCAACTCCGAAGCAAAAATCAAATATGGCCACGAACACTCCAAACAACAATCCTCTGTCGACCTCTACTCCCGATCCCGCACAATCATCATCAGACCAGCCAATGGTCATAGTCGTCGTTGTCATTTCCTTTGGTGGTCTCTTTGTACTTGGATCCTTGTTGCTCTGCGTTTGGTGCATTTTCAAGAGGCATTGCAAGAAAAGGAAACTCGTTCACGAGAGGAAAGACGTTGATGTCGATGAGCATTTGAAGGTGCAGGAGTTAATCCTACCTGGACCACACGGTCCGAAGACAACGGTGCTATCTGTCAAGGATGAAGTGCACGTGCACATGGACGTACACAAGGACGAGATCGATGTGGTTGATAAGGGAATGCACGTTGTGCCAAGAGAAGCCGGTGCAGCTAGTAGTCTCGATGATGGCGTTGGTTCTAGCCAACAACTAACCCATCCAGAGCATCAAGTTTGATCTTGAGTTACATTAGTCTATATGAAAGAAGTTCATAGAATCATATTGCATGGTAAAACCAGTATATAACTAATAAGGGAACATATGCAATGTGAGTTCTAATTTACTTGATTTCGTTCCAATTGTTTAAACCCGTGCATGTTTGATCAACAATAATGAACCATTTGTTTTGTATATCAAATACAGCAATGTTGTTGATTCAATTTCTTGCTTTCTTTACATTAATTGGTTTGCTACTAACACTAGACTATCAAAAAAGAAACTTGCGAAGAATAGTCATATTGCGAAACCAGCAAAGACTCCCTTGACTACCATATTGATTTGGTACCTCATTTTATATGTTTTCGTACAACTTTGTATATCAAATAAGGCACTTGTGCAATGATGCCTTGACGACAAGATCAAACTGGTGACTCGAGTTGGAGGTCAAGATGCCTTGTGTCCATCTTGTAAAGGGTCTACTGAAACTGCGGTTCACTTATTTGTTGCGGGAAGGGCTTTATAAGGATTGGGGATGAACAGGGAGGGTGACACCGGGAGGGGAGAGTGAGAGATTGGGCGGAGGTTTGATGGGGGAGGGGGAATATGCACAATTCATGGTGTCGATTGTCTCATACGATGAACGTGGGATATAGTGTCAAGGATGGAGAGTGTGGGGACCGAGATGGGGAAGAGATTAGAGTACCAGGGAGTGGGTGCGGGTCGAGTAGTATGCTCGAGGGGCATGATTGAAGATAACGTGGACACGAGTCTTATGAAGGGTGCCGAGGTTGGAGTGGGTATTATTATGTGTCGAGATGATAAGGGTGAAGCAATGTGATATGTTACGAAGCGGTAGGTCATAAATAAGGCACCCGAGTGCTGCTGAAGCTGTAGCGGTGTCTATTCCTTTGAGTTATGTCATGATGTTGCTTCAGTCGAATGGTCTTTTCGAGCCGAGCCAATGTTAGCTATGTATGATTCGTTAAATTCTCAAGCGGAGCCGAAGCCAAACTTTGACCGAGCCGAACTTGAAATGCTCACGAATGGTCTTGTCTCATTATCACCCCTAGTAGGAAGTATAACACGGTGACTGATAGTCATATGCTGGCTCATGCAACACGGCCAACTCCGATAATAGTTGGTAAGAAACATTAGTCCAACTATATACCATGTGACGTTGTTGGCGCTTTGATCTCGGGTTTGATCGCTATAAATTGATATCCTAAATAAGTCTCGACAGACTAACCAAAAAGTAAAACGATTCGAACCCGCCCGGACACACATGGAGACGTCGAGTATATGGCGAAATTTGAGTACACGCATCATACATGTATTTACAGCTGTACTAATCAGCTTAAATAATTGGCCCCTATATAAAACATTTCAAATTGTTTCTTGCCAAGCAATTTACTCTCAAAACATTCATTCTTATATCTCTCCGCATTTTCTCTCTCCGTTATCGTGCAACACTTCTCCTCTCCGCTTTCTCTCCCTACATTTCTCCTCTTCGCATTCTCTCACTACATTTCTCCTTTCCGCATTCTCTCACTACGTTTCTCTCTCTAACTCTCGGGTTCGATTCTTACGACTCATTGTTGATTGTTGATGTATGTTATTGCGATTTAATTAGGTTGATAATTATTACGATTGAACTTAGGTTTATAAATTATTACTGTAATTTTATTCATTGTTGAGATCCTCATGTAGTCAAATTGTCTTGATGTTGAAATTAGGTTAAACAGAGTAGTTGTATTCTAATAATCGAATCTTAAAATTAGGTTAAATGTAGTTATAATCATATACTCTTCTTAATTATGCGTTAAATTATGTTGAAATTACATGTTAAAATTAGGTTATAGACGGGTCAAATACATATCCAATCATTGACATGCTATTTAGAAAACACTAAAAGTTTTGTCATAATTTCACTATACTCATTTTACTTTTACCTAATTTTACCGGTTGTGAATACCGCTAAATTTAAGACGGTGTTAAAACAAAAATTTATGTATCTTGTTTGATCAGGTAGACAACCTCATCATTTTGTATTCTAACCTTTAGTGTTTTGTCATAATTTTACCACGGTGTTTTGTCATAATTTTACCACGTGGTAGTAATAAAAATAAAACTTTTGATCTTTTCTAAGTAGTAACTAAGGAGATTATTTGACTCATCTTAGGTTTAACACGTACGATGTCCGTCTTAAATGAGAATTTGTACCTTTAAAAGAGCTATTCGCAACCTTGACTGGTAGCCTGCCAGGTCCGGAGACACGGAAACGCATGACCGTTGCAATCCGAACAAAATCAGCACATACTAGTATACTACACATATAAATTATGCCAAAATTGGAACTTTATTAAAAACTGAAGAGCAAAATCGGGTAATTGATTAAAAAAAGGTACCTTTATCGAGTTTTGGAACATCCACCCTATATATAAAAGCTGAGTTTTTTCCAGCATTCCTATTGGCTGGAAAAAACTCACCTTTTCTACCTTTTTTATGGCAAGTGGGACCCACGGCAGTTTACATAACAATTAATTACCCTCTCTCCTCTCCACACAAGTTATCTATGATATGACATTACCTAAGAGTATATAATATGATATGAATATATAATATGATGACCTATGATATTAATTATATAAATTTTTTACACTACAATCCACCCGTATAATACAAATTTACAATAAATTTGTGATCAAAAAATTAAGAGAAACAAAACTTTATATTTTAGAGTTCAAGATAATAATTCACTTCCTCCATTTCTTTTACTTATCTTTCCATTTCTCTATATAATATGAGAAATATTTTTTTTGAAGTGAGAAGATAAAAAATGAAATATATATATTGATTATTTATTTAGTACATTTATGATCATTATAAAGTTTACCAAATTTTCTCAATATGATCGATGTGATGTTGACTGTGTGACTAAGGTCCTAATTTTGCAAATGATAGCATTCAAATAACACATTCATTGTTTGGTAAAGACATTATAAATATCAAAGAATATTCATGTTTAACTTTTAGATAATACTGAGGTATTTTAAACAAAGTTAAACAAATAATTGGGACGAAGATAAAAGTGTATTATTACATTTTACCCAATTAAAAAATTTAGATTTTAGAGTACACCTTACTTTTAAACTTTATAATATCAATTATGAAAATACAATCCGTGCATTTTTGCACGGACATAAAACTAGTTCTCTGAGGAAAACATGAGTCTCAAATGTTGAAGCTGCTCCACAGTTTCTTCCTTCATGGACATGGTGATAGGTTTCTAGGCAGCGCATGCACAAGTAAGGTTAGGTTGAATGAGAGATTAATTACACAAGGTTATATCATATGCTTTTATATAAAAAATAAATAAATTAATTAAAGTTAGGTCCGTGCGTGTACTATTCACGTCCAGTTTTTGTTTTTGTTTTTTTATTATTTATGTAAAAACAAATTACGAACTTTGATCGTTCTAATTATGATTTTGGCCTTGTGGATCGTTTTACACTACTCCGTTCAACACAAATTCGTTCAAACAATGACAATTATATTCTAATCCTCCTAAATCTACAAAACTAATAAAAAAACTAGTTTAGAGTGCTTTCGTCTTTGATTCGTTGATTTTTGTGACGGAATTGAAACGGTTATTGAAAAGATAACGATACTATTATAATCCTCGCAAATATTTTTTCGATATTTTAGAATATTTTTTTTGGAATATTGTGATTTTTTTTGGAGATAATATAGTGAATGGTAAATTAGGAAATTCATATACATTTGTCGACGTAATTTGTAAGACCATAATTAATTTATAAGAGGAGGATTGTATATAATAAAGTAATTTAAGATTTAAACAGGACTTTTGAATATATCCTTACTTATTAAAGCAACAACCACATAGCTGACGTGTCAGCCTGTGGTTGAAAGTCAACTTTTCAAAGTTATATTACAGTGAGACCCACCCACTTTCATTTAATGATTTAATTGTTTTGGTACATGTTATATATGCATAGAATATTAAAATACAATACAAATATCAACTTTTATGTCACCAATTTACATCCAATATCGTCTTATGCGATTAATTATGCTCCAATGTCATCTATGTTCATTTATATATGATCAATATTATTAATTTAATAATTCTACAAAGAGTCATAAGGATAATTTTCTGATTTTTTTTCTATTCGTCAATCAAATTTAGAAAACGATTCCTATTAATAGACCCAATTAATTAAATTGAATAAAACAACAAAATGAACACAATAATTAACCAATTATGACTGAAAATGAAAAAAATACTATAAAAATTTGATATAATTGAAATGCTTAACTGGGTTAACTAATTAAGAAAATAAAAGATTGGCCAAAAAGTAAAAAATTACTAGAAGAATTTATAAAAAAATGTAAGTAAAAAATTAGAAGCTTGAATATGCAAAACATGTGAGGTACGCATATCTACAAAATTAAAATAAAATAATGTTAAAATAACAATTTGAATTTTAAAACGATTAATGACATAATTTTAGCCAAAAAAACGTAACCTCAATAGAATAAATCTGCAAATTTGAGGCTACAAAAAATGATATGAACGTGAGTGTTTCAAATAAATATAAAACGAATCTTCAATCAGAAAAAATTACGGCTACAGTGAATGAGATAGTGGCGAGAGAAATGTGGAGGCACGATTACGGTGGAGGGAGAAAGGATGTGAATAGAGGGAGATATAAGAGCAGAACAGTAGAAGGAGGGTGAATAGTAAAATGGAAATTATGGCATTAAAAGAGATCAGGAAATATATTGTTTATATAAATATAACCGTAAAGAGACGCGACAACCAAGTTTAAGGTTTTATCAGTAGAGATCTTCTTAATTTAGGATGAGTTTTGAGTGAATGTCTTTGTTATGGATAAAGGTATAGCACTATACATAAATTCATATTTAGGATGATAATATACGTCTTAAATTTAATATTGGTTAAATAAAAGATGAGATAAAAGAGAATACCTAGAAGCTATAATTGTTCACAAGTTGTCCCGCCCGAACCCGCTTTTTTAGCTCACTTGGAAAAAATTTAGGAAACAAAATTAAAAGGATGGACTGATAAGGGTAAAGTCGCGTCACCTTAATCAAAGTAAAACCTAATTCACTACTAACTAATAGTCAGCGGTAAGCAAGGTATCGAATCCACAGGGAGGCGGTAGTATTCTAATATGTTAAACTAGGTTTATCTCTTAGGTAACAATTTCGGGGTTTGAGATTGAGTTCTAAACTAAAAGCAATCAATAACAACAATAACAATAACAACTATAACTAATAATAATAACAACTAGTAATAAGCAATAACTAACTATAAGCAATAACAAACTAATAAGGTTGAAAACAATGAGATTAAAAGTCTAGGGTCACAGGTTCACTAGGATTATTGTTCAGGGATAGGGAGTAATCAATTATCATGCAATAAAGTTATCTAAGGTCACAAGATCGGTCGATTCAATTATGCCCTTTAGATCTACAATTTAACATGCGATCGCTATCATTAAACGAGTTCTATTCAATTATCGTAGCCTATCTTAGTCTTAACCCGGTCGGTGTCAATCCTAATTTGCAAGACTAGTTAATTAATCCTGGCCAGTAATCAAACAACTAGAATTAAAACGATAATCAAACGATAACCATGCAATTGCAATTCAATTAATTAATCTACCCCTTCTAACAATCCTAGATCCCCTTTCAACCCTAGAAAGAAATTTAGCTACTCATAACGATATAAACAACAACAATAATAATTAAAGTAAACATGATTAACAACAATGAAAGGATGAACAAAGAATAATTAAGGAACAAGAAGAATTAAATAAATAACTAAGAAAGATTGAAGAATACCGAATACAAGTTGAACTAAAGACAATCGTCTTTGATGAATCAAATCCAGCGGAAAAGTAAATTAAACTAAAGTTTCTGATTTAAACCCTAAAAGTATTCTAAAGCCTAAGAAAGCATGTATATGAATATAAGACGAGCTTTCTTTATATATTACAAAAATCTAACTAATTAGGTTAAACTTTAAGGAAAACACGAAAATCCGCCGAAATAGTGACTTGCTCGATCGAGCAAGGGCCTTCTGCTCGATCGAGCAAGCTCTGACCACGACTCGACCGAGCAAGGTTGGACTGCTCGATCGAGCAAACCTTCCTTTAGCTCGTTTTCTTCACTTTCCTTCATTTCTTCTCTTTTCTTCCTCGATTCCCGTGCCTAGCTTCTACGATCCAACTCCGCCATGCTCCATATCATCTCAAAAAGCTCCAAATGCATCCAATCTGCATTAAAACATAACAAAAGCGGCAGAATCTATATTCTAGCTAAAATAACATAGAAATAAGCAAGGAAAGACGGTAAATCGAGTAAAATGCGTCTAAGGGAGGCATAAAATATGTATATAAATAATGATCATCAAACTCCCCCAAACCAATCCTTTGCTTGTCCCTAAGCAAAGCACTCGACACAAACAAAGACAAACATACAAATGGTGAATGAAAAACTCAAAGCTAATGTTAATGCACATACAAATCCCAAGCTATCCAAATCTATAACAAAGTAATGACTAAGTTGTACCAATAAAACAAATTCAAAGGCACGAGAAAGTAGAAAACGCAGCTCATACTCCAAGATTTTACATGATACCGTAGTATAGACAAAAACCAAATACCTTTCAATCTTGCAAGGCTCAAATTGTCGGATTCTCGCGGATTCACTCATGCACTCATAAGTTTATGTAAAGGTGAGTTTTGTGAAGATATAAAGAAATAGAAACACTCACTCAACTTATGAAACATGCATGCATTCTAATGTGATAGTAATTTCCCCAACAAATACGCATTCGCTACAAAGTACATGAATCAGGACAAAAAAAAAAGAGGCTAATGGGTGAAGGTAGAAATGGGTTGTGCCAAGGCACGTTTGGGAATGTGGGGCTAAGACCGGTAGTCGCAGCGACATTTTACCAAAACAAATCTACAAGACTAACACAAACCAACACCAACTAGAGAAATCATCTTAAACTTTGACAACGCAAGAGAGAGATCGAAATTGCTCTCTAAATATGCATTAGACTCTAGTAAATTCCCTTTCATTTTCCCTTAAATAATTCAATGAAGCAACAATTTTTCTTTCCTTTTCTTTCTCTTTTTCTCTTTTCAAATCAAATCTTTTCTTTTCTTTTCTTCATCATTTTTTTTCTTTTCTTTTGCTTCACAACTTTTCTCAACAAAGGGAATAAATGATACAATTGCCAACATACTTGCTACACCCAATGATATTCTTTTTGAAACCCCGACCCAACCATAGTAGACAAGTAGATAAGAAAAACATGCAACTGCGACTGTCCCGATAAGGTAGGCAAGTTCTAGGAATGTAGCTATTAGATAGGTTATGAAACAGGCTACAAAAGCTCAAATGGGCTAAACATAGAGAACTCAATAATAAGGGTATAAAATCAAGTCTTTCTGGCTATGTGAGGCTTATTTGAACAAAAAGAATCACCTTTCCTCATGCACTTATCAAACGAACGCGTATAGTATCAAGAAACGAATGTCACACTTATGCAATTTGATGTTACACATTCCACAAGGAGTACCACACTCAAGCCTAAAAACAATGAGACCAGTTTATTGATGTTCCTGGCCTAGGAAGCTCTAAAGACCTCAGAATTTTAAGTGGTTTACCAACAAAAATTGCCAAATCTAATTAGCATAAGGAATGTCAAAAATGGTCAAGACTTGTACTATGAGCTTTGTTTTCCAAAAAAAAGCAAGTCAAAACAATGTACATGGATAACTTATTTGGGATTCAAATGCAAAAACAATGCAAATTGTCATCATTGTTACTCAATTCACCAAGACTCGACCTAATAAAATAAAAAACATGTTTTTGGATTTTGTAAATTTTTCAATTTTTATGATTTTTTTCTTTTTAAATAAACTAAACACACAACATAAATAAAGACTCTCCCCCACACCTAAATGTCACAGTGTCCTCATTGTGACGCTAACAGCACAACATCACACAATAACCAACAACAGCAACCTAAAGGACACAACTAACAAAGGGAGAAGGGGAAATAACTAAAAGAAAATACAATAGAAGAAAGTATAAGGATAGATAATACCAGTAATTAAGAGAATAAGGGTGAGGTAGTGAAGAACAAGGACGAAATAAGAAGAGGAATGAAGAGAAAATTGGTGAAAACTGGCTTTTTAAGCTTCGGGCAGGTTCGAACTGACCGACTCGATCGAGCAAGAGGAGCTTGCTCGATCGAGCAACCTTCAAAATTCTGATTATCAACCTTGCTTGAGTTGCTGGATGTTGGACGTAGCAAAAACTCGATCGAGCATGTGCTTGCTCGGTCGAGCAACCTGTGATGTTCAGCTTTGCACTTATTTTCTCTTCTTTTCTTCTTACTTTCTTTGCTTTACTTTTCGTTTCTTATTATTAAAGCGACTTCCAATTGTATTAGCTGCAAACACTTAATAGAATTGTTAGATCGCTCCCTCACCGCACTCAATAAAGCACAAGTATAGTAACTATCCAAACTAAATCTAATGTAACTGTGACATTGATAATTAAGCTAAACGAAATAAAATTTACAAATGAAATACAAGTAAATGCCGGGTTGCCTCCCGGTTAGCGCTGGTTTATATCGGTCCCGCACGACCGTGGTATCTCAAAGTCATGGTGGTTTATCAAGAGTGGAAAGGTTGACGACCTCTCTCACTCCTATAAATGCTTTATCGTAATAGGTCTTTAAGCGCTGACCATTGACTTGGAAAATCTCACCCTTGTCGGTTTGTAGTGAAACCGACCCAAACGTGCTCACCTTGGTTTTTGTGAATGGTCTCGACCATATGGACTTGAGTTTACTCCGTGAGCGTCTAGCTTCAGCATTCCTGGAATTTAAGGCGATCTCCAGAGGATCCCTATCCAAACGCAAAGGGGGACAATCATTAATAGTTAAATCCACAATATCGACCCTATGACATGTCTCTTCTAGTGGGGGGTGTTTCATTGCCTTATCTAGGTTGAAAGTGATAGTGTCATCCCCCACTGTTAGTGTAAGTCTCCCATTCTTAACATCTATATATAACCGCCCCCGCAGTATGGAGGAATGGTCGTCCTAAGATGATAGGAGTTTGGGTGTCTTCAGCCATATCTAAGACAACAAAGTCAACTGGTATGAAAAACTTCCCTACTCTAACCGGTACGTCTTCTAAAATCCCCAAAGGGTGTTTAATAGAACGGTCGGCCATTTGTAAGGTCATGTTTGTAACAGTAAGTTGACCCATATTTAACTTTTTGCATATAGAATATGGCATTACACTAACACTAGCCCCTAAATCACAAAGGGCTTTATCAATTGCTAAGCAACCTATATTACAAGGAATAGAAAAACTCCCTGGATCCTTTAGCTTAGGTGGTGATCTTGATTGCAACACAGCACTGCATTCCTCAGTAAATGCAACCGTCTCCACTTCATTAAAGGACCGCTTCCTTGTCAATATATCCTTTAGAAACTTTGCATAGGCCGGCACTTTAGTGATCAACTCGGTAAATGGTACACTCACTTGTAAATTCTTCACTACCTCCATAAACCTCACAAACTGTTTATCGAGCTTTGATTGATGCAGGCGTTGAGGAAAAGGAAGTTTAATTACAATGGGCTCGGCTTCTTTGGCTTTGGAAGATGAATTAGAAGGCTTTTCATCCGAAACAGGGGTTGCTCGATCGAGCGGAGGGCTTGCTCGATCGAGTTTTTGTGTACTGTAACTTTCAGAAACTTCCCGAGACAAATTTGGGCAAATTTTCTGGGTTGCTCGATCGAGCAATGGGGTGCTGCTCGATCGAGCAACCTCTGTTTCAGCCTTATTTTCGCCTTTTTTCGAACTTTGATCCGCAACTTCCAAGCTTTCATTGGTTGCATCCCTTATCATTTCGGGGCCTTTGTAATGTGTTCCACTCCTCAAGGTGATGGCATTGACTTGCTCATGTGGAGGGTGTCCTTGAGGAGGAAGATTACCCGGTTGTTTATGTGGATTTTGAATTGCCAATTGGGCAATTTGAGTGTCAACCATCTTGTTATGAGCTAACGGTTGTGAGATCTGAGCATCTTGCTTTTGTTGGATCATAAGACTCTGCTGCAACATGGCTTTCGGTTCCGCCATATCATTACTTGGAGGTGGTGGAGGTGGAGGTTGTTGGAAGTTTTGGCCACCTTGATTGGAACGATTGAAGTTACCTTGAGAATTGCGATTTTGAGGAATCACATAAGATGAACTTTGTTGCTGAGGTGGTGGTGGGGTCGGATTAAGAACATTCTGACTTCGGTAGGAGAAATTGGGATGCTCTCTTGTCCTTTCATTGTAAAAGTTAGAGTACGGTGAACCTTGCTTAAAGGATTGAAAAGCAAGCACTTGATCAACCGTACCCATACATTCCACTGCATTATGCCCCATAGTACCACATCTTTCACAGGTTGGCTCTTGTTGAACCATGGCATGAACTGTTTGCTTATTCTCCAAGGACTTTGAAGTTTGTAACTCGGCAATTTTGGCAGTTAATGCCTCTAACTGAGCTGCAACTGCATTATCCGTACCTCCTCTCCTCGCATTGTCCCTAGGATTCCCATACTCAGCATTGTGAGTAGCCATCTCATCAATTAACTTCCAAGCATTGGCAACAGTAGTGTTATTTTGGAATCTCCCATTAACAGCAGAATCGAGCAAATTCCTCTGATCATCATATAACCCATTATAAAATTGGTTGCATAAAAACCAAGTATCAAAACCATGATGTGGAACAGACTTGACAAGCTTTTTGAAGCGAACCCAGGCCTCATTAAAGTTCTCTTGGGGACCTTGTTTGAAACTTGTGATTTGACTTCTAATGGCATTGGTTTTCTGTGGCGGGAAATATCTTTTGTAGAATGCAAGAGCCAAAGAATTCCAATCGGTGATGCCAAGTGCAGCCATATCTAACTCACTCAACCAATCTTCTGCCCCGTCTCGTAATGAAAAGGGAAACAACACCAACTTTATCTGATCTTGTGTCACCCCACCCGTCAAAGGAATAGAGCAGCAATAGTTGGTAAATTTCTCCATATGCTTAGCAGGATCCTCAGTAGGGCTCCCTCCAAACATGTTTCGCTCCACCAAAGAGATATAAGATGGACGAATCTCAAAGGTACTATTACCCGTAGTAGGGAGTTGAAATCCCTTGGGAATAGATGCAACGGTAGGCTCCGAATGGCTGGCTAGAGTAGGCATGGTTGTAGTAGGTGCAGAAATAGGTGTATCCTCTTCTAAGGATGGTTTTTCTGCGATGAATTCGGCGTAAACTGTTTCAAGCGTACTCAAGTCTTCCGCTTCTTGAATTTCCTTCCAAAAGTTTCGTCTAGACCGGAGAGTCTTCTCTGGTTCGGAATCGTATGGCACGAGAACGGACCTAGAACACCTGGGCATAAACAAAAACTAAAGAAAAGGATGAGAACGGTCTCAAGGAACTTAGGTTCCCTGAGACGAAAAAGACACACTAAGTAGAAACAAACAGAAAACTGTTGCCTCCCCGGCAACGGCGCCAAATTTGATAAGGGTAAAGTCGCGTCACCTTAATCAAAGTAAAACCTAATTCACTATAAACTAATAGTCAGCGGTAAGCAAGGTATCGAATCCACAGGGAGGCGGTAGTATTCTAATATGTTAAACTAGGTTTGTCTCTTAGGTAACAATTTCGGGGTTTGAGATTGAGTTCTAAACTAAAAGCAATCAATAACAACAATAAATAACAACAATAACAATAACAACTATAACTAATAATAATAACAACTAGTAATAAGCAATAACTAACTATAAGCAATAACAAACTAATAAGGTTGAAAACAATGAGATTAAAAGTCTAGGGTCACAGGTTCACTAGGATTATTGTTCAGGGATAGGGAGTAATCAATTATCATGCAATAAAGCTATCTAAGGTCACAAGATCGGTCGATTCAATTATGCCCTTCAGATCTACAATTTAACATGCGATCGCTATCATTAAACGAGTTCTATTCAATTATCGTAGCCTATCTTAGTCTTAACCCGGTCGGTGTCAATCCTAATTTGCAAGACTAGTTAATTAATCCTGGCAAGTAATCAAACAACTAGAATTAAAAAGATAATCAAACGATAACCATGCAATTGCAATTCAATTAATTAATCTACCCCTTCTAACAATCCTAGATCCCCTTTCAACCCTAGAAAGAAATTTAGCTACTCATAACGATAAAAATAACAACATTAATAATTAAAGTAAACATGATTAACAACAATGAAAGGATGAACAAAGAATAATTAAAGAACAAGAAGACAATTAAATAACGAAGAAAGATTGAGAATACCGATCACAAGATTGAACTAAAGACAATCGTCTTTGATGAATAAAATCCCGCGGAAAAGTAAATTAAACTAAAGTTTCTGATTTAAACCCTAAAAGTATTCTAAAGCCTAAGAAAGCATGTATGAGAATATAAAAGCATAAGAAAGCACATGAGACGAGCTTTCTTTTTATATTACAAAAGATCCTACTAATTAGGTTAAAATTAAGGAAAACTCGAAAAAGCGCCGAAATAAAGACTTGCTCGATCGAGCAAGGGCCTTCTGCTCGATCGAGCAAGCTCTGACCACGACTCGACCGAGCAAGGTTGGACTGCTCGATCGAGCAAACCTTCCTTTAGCTCGTTTTCTTCACTTTCCTTCATTTCTTCTCTTTTCTTCCTTGATTCCCGTGCCTAGCTTCTACGATCCAACTCCGCCATGCTCCATATCATCTCAAAAAGCTCCAAATGCATCCAATCTGCATTAAAACATAACAAAAGCGGCAGAATCTATATTCTAGCTAAAATAGCATAGAAATAAGCAAGGAAAGACGGTAAATCGAGTTAATTGTGACTAGGGGAGGCATAAAATATGTATATAAATAATGATCATCATGGACCATACCCGGTCCGCCAAGTTAAACGGGTGGGTGGGTATGAACGGGTAGATGAATTATTAGGTTCCTATTTTTTCTACTTTTACTTATTACTTTAACATCTCACTTTCGACCGACCATTTTAATCAAATACAACAAACTAAATAAATATTTGACATAACAAACTACAATTATGTAGCATATACAATAAATTAAGGTTAATTTTCTCGAATCTAAGGTTAACCTATGTGGATCGTCAACGTTTGGGTCCAGATACCGGTGTTTCAACAAATACTTGAGAGATTAACCTTGATTTTATTGTACATGCTACATAATTGTATTTTTAGTAACTCTCCTATGCGACGGACTCATTCCCCACTTTTTTTTGCAAAATGTGACAACTTTTTGTTAAATAGTGACTACCTTGATAATAAATGTCATTTTCAAGTCATAAAAGATGGTTACTGTTTATTAATAAATGGTCATTATTTATCAAAAAGTGGTTACACTTAACTCGTCGCATATGCGACGGTTGTAAACAAGAATTTGTGTTGTATTTTTTATTTGTCTTTTAACATTATTTTTATTGAAACTTTGGATATGAATTGTATATAGAAATATATTGTTAAAAATACAGTGTCATTTATTATCAACACTCAATTTAAAACCTTAAATCTGATTAAACACAACATAACATGTACTCTATATTTATACTCATTTTTATAATAACGAAAGTTAAAAACAATACCCGTGCAATTTGCACGGGTTTAAGATTAGTTCGATGAGATAACTATGTACTTTAGATAACTTGTCGGACTTTCCCGTTAAATATTTGTCAATATATAATTAGGGTTACTTTATTTGCCATGCTAAATAGAGCCTAACTTAAAATGCTTTGGTCAAATAAGCTACTTTATTTGCTTTGCTAAATAGAGCCTAAATGTAATTTCAAAGAAGGCCTGGGAGGGTAATATTCTTTTTTTTTTTAATATGGATATGAAGGGAAATCGCAAAATGAAAGTCATTGTACTAAAATCCCGCCGGTGGGCATCAAAGAATTCCGACAAGGCGGTTTTTATTTAGGCCTAGCGAGAGGTTCTAGTACCATGATAAATTTATAAGGGGAGGAATTGTATATAATAAAGTATTTTGAGATTTACACACGACATTTTAATATATTTCGATGAGTTAATTATGTACTTTAGTTAATTTGTGGGATCTTCCGATTTACGATCAGTTCCTACCAATTCGGTCCGAATAACCTCGTCGATCTACCGATGCTAACAACTTTGACTACACCAAAGCAAAGCTCCATGAATATCAGTGATTACAAAACTAGTTTACGCTTATACAAAGTGCCTGATAAGCAACCAGATGCAAATTTCATAGGCCAATAAAACCATCTCAAGTCAATGACCTTTTTTGTAATCTTCCTAAGACAATTAACAGCTTACACTGTTTACACACTTGCAAAGTTGCACCTAATTACAACAAAAACTTTCAAGAAAAGAAAAGAAAAAACATGAAACATCAGGTACATGCTGCAATAATGATGCCGGGATCACGACGAAGGAAAACGCGACACATGGAGGGTGAGTCAGACCTGCCCGTTCAAGGAAGGCTGTGTGTTGGGCTTTCCATCTTTGGAAATCTGGTGGGGCTTTCCACTTCCATTGAGACCCATCTCCACAGAATGCTCTGCTGTAGTCTTCTTTTCATCTCCACCCTTCTTGTCATAGTAAATGAAGTATATTATCAGCTGCATTGCTCCCAGTGCACATCCAAATCCATTCGGTACCTGTCGCAAACCCGTTTCACATTGTTAATCGCCATTAATTAGTTTAGTCGGTAAAATTACGACTTGGTTTGACATGTTGAGAATAAAAGTTGATGCGGCCGAAACTGACAGTGATTGTTGAGGCCAACAAAACCAAACATGACAAATGTACGTTTAATGTGAAATCTGCCTACTTTAATTAATAGTTAACATACATGCAGTGGTCTACATTTTTAAAAAAAATTAATGGCTTTTGAGAAAGTTCAGAAAGTGACAGAAGAACAAAAAAACAGGATGATAAACAAATCTTTTCCTATAAGTTATTGATGTTGCCAACTCAAGGATTCACTCCACAATTCGAGAAAATTCCGATTTCCAAGCACTTTATATCATGAAATCGGTTCTTGTTAGGTCCAATATAGACTTCTCGACACGACACAACTTATCGTTGAATCGTTGATCATGCTCTATGATTCTTAATGTAACCTGCCTTAATTAACCAAGACGGTTCTCTAGCGTAAATGTTCCGTAATCCCATATTTAGGATTTTAGGCCCGACTTATTAGATTTACTGTAAAGTGTGATATACTTACAGCGACAAAAGGGTCACGGCCAAGTAGTCCGTAGATGAACCAGGAAGTACCGCACAAGAAGCAGAATAGTGACAGTAAGAACGGCATGTACTCGACGCTCTTAGTCTTGATCACTAACCTCTGCAATTGAATTAAATTCCCAATTAGAAGACATATTAGTGCGTTCAATAATTGTGATTATCATGCTAAATGCCGAATTAGTAGGGTTAGTGAGCTAGTGATGGTCATTTGTCGATAGAGATAAGAGGTTCAGTTCTTTTTCTCAAAATAACACTACCTATATTAGGCGTCGTACTATTCAAGTAATACGCTTTGAGCAATATCACGTATATCAGTGCATAAACACGGACTTTCTATCATTACGAATAAGTGGAAGGAGTTATACTCCGTATTAGGCATAAGCATTTAGCGACTTCATACTAGAAAATGCAACTTAACTAACAACAACCAACAATAATAAATGTGATAATTACACCAGCACAAAATTAAAGAGAAAAGGTAGCTTAGTGCTTAGTGCTTAGTGCTTAGTGCTGATTCGAGTTAGCTTAGTGCTTACCATGATAGACAGTGGAGAACCGTACATGATGATGGAGAAAACACTAGCTGCAATTCCACAGAAAATCTTCCTCTTGTTGTCATGAAGAGCGAAAAGTGAAACAAAAGCGACTACAGCAAAGATCGAGAGGATGACAGCAAGAAGGCCGCCTATCTTAAGCTTCTCCTTCTTAGGAGCCAATATCAGGAAAACCAGTACATAGACACTCTCAATTACGGCACCAGTTCCGTTGATTGTTGTTACCAAGATGTTGTTTGGGGACACAAAAGGAAGTCCATACCTTTCAAATTCCACATAATTTAACATCAAACTAAGGTGCTAAAAGGGTAAACAAATGTAATTACCATATCGAAACTCAATCTAGAAATATAAGCAGACTGATGATATGAAACGAATCAAGTGCAAAAAGCGATATCGTGTGAATAATTCTTAAACGTGGCCGGTATGGATAATATGTTAGCAAGAGGTAATTACCATTTCCTAATTCAGTTAAACCTTGACTACTAATTTTTGAGAACAAAAGTTACATTTTTGGACAATAATCAGTTTTTAAGGGATAAGATTACGGAATGTAAACATGCATAGCTCATGAATTAAACAAGATATCCATTCATAAACGTCATGTATCAAAATTTTATGGTTTACAAATTCGTAACTAACAAGTAAACTATAGCCAAAAGATTTACTAGGAAATCGTCTTACATGAACTACGAGCAATATCGTAACCAAACCGTAACAAGTAGTCAAGTAAACAACAGTAAAATTTAAGAGGGAAAATTACCAAGCAGAAAGGAGGTTGTTGAGCAAAGTCATGACATAAGGTATGCCTGAAAACTGCTCAGTTGATTTGTTCTTTATGATCCTCTTAAATGTAACACTGCCATATATCATAACACCAACAACAACAAAATATTCAATTAAAAAAAGGAAATAATAAAATTAATTTCTTACTGCCAAGAACATCAATTAAGAGCATTAATTGAAAATAACCCCCACATACAAACTTCAATAATGAAGCAAAATTCAGTAATTTTCATATTTTTATTCAAGAAAAAGCCAAAAATTGCCGAAAAAATACATGTAAATCAAGAAAGATGACAACTTTGCTTCAACCACTTGAACAAATATGAAAAACCGTATGTTAAAAACTTGTAACAACTGAACAGTAATTGTTAAACTCAACTAGCGATTGAATTAATGAGAAAAGGACCAAACAACCAATTGCGTGTAAGGCGGTTTTACACAAATTTAGTATAAACGGAACCAAATCACAAGAAAATCATAACCCATTTCTGTGAAAAAACGTAATTATAAAAAAACCCGCTTTACAATATACTTGTGTAAGGCCGCCTCAAATGCACAAAACCCCAGATTGCAAGTTGAAAACTTCATCACAATAACAAACTAAAATAAGAGAAGAATCCAAGAAACAATATGCATGTAATAATTAACAAAAAAATTATTGTGAAATTCATAATGAAGTGAAGAAACATACACTGGTGCCAAGAACAAGAACAAAGCAGTAGCATTTCCTGCATTTTACACCAAAAAAAAATCAAGAAACAGAGTTATAATTTGGAGAAAAGTTCAAAACTTTGAACAAAAATGCAAAAACAGAAGCAAACCCAATAATCTAAAGTTGATAAAAAGTGAGAAGAACTCACCAAAAACTCCGAAGATTAAGTGAGCAATATTCATGATTTGTGTAATTTGTGTTTAATATTCAAGAACAGGGGAAAAACAGAGGAAAAATTTGTGTGTTGTTTAGAATGAAGGTTTGTAAAGATTGAGAAATTGAAAGAAAGAAGTTGGAATTGTATGGAATTAATGAATTTGAGTTTTTGAGATGCAGAAATTGTGTGGTTTTTATAGAGGAAGTGAAGTAGAAGAAGAGAAATGGGGAGAAGAGAAAGGAAAGGATTTATGTGCTCTTTCGTTTTTGTGTTGACGTTTTTTTAACCGTTTTTGGTAAGGTGGTTTAACATGTGGATTATTTTATAGATGTGGATTATTGTTAAGTTAATTCTCGTCCAAGACGGGTTGTATTTGTTTGGTTTTCAGTTGGCCTCCCACTTACGGCTTATCTTTTTTGTGAGCACAAATTCTTGTTTGTGACGGGCAGTATCCGTCACAAGCTTGCGACGGGTACCACTTCCCCTCACAAATGACCCATTTAAGGGAAAAGGAGAAGCACATGAGGGGTGCCCCACATGTTCCCTCTACCCATTTTGTTAGAGGAAAAACCCGTCGCAATGTCCGACCCGTCACAAGGGAGACCTACTGTTTTGTGAGAGTTAACACAACCTATTTTCATTGGAAATATAGATATGCTCGTCTTTAATGAAACTTGCTGTTTTTTATTACTGTTTGTTTTTGTAAAGGTATACATGACGAATATAATGTTGATATAACCCAAAAAAGAAGCGAATATTATGTTTAACGGAATTTGAACCCAAGTCAAATTGCGATATAAGCTAGCTGACAACTGTATTTATTACTCTTCTTTGAGACCATGACTTCAAGTTGAATCATAAGCTACTTTTTTTTAACTTAATCTTCTATAAACTGATTGATCTACCAGGAAAAAAAAAGTAGTTGTATAATATAAAAGCAGGCGAAAAATAATAGAACAATGTTTAATTCGCAAAATTGCAGTTAGTTTTACATATAGCAGTTTTAAAAATAATAATCATTGAAACTACGTTCATTTATTGTATCTACTTACTCATTGCCATAGGATATTTCCTTAATGCAATATATGTTGCAGAGTAATTTTTTTTCATTTGCATATTTTTAGACTGAAAATAAAATTAAATCTTATTGTCTCAAATTTTAATACTAAAATTGCTTAAATCTATCCAAATATTTCGATCATAGATTCTGATTAATTAACAAGAGAAAATGTATCTTACACGAAGAAGAATTATAAAAAAATATTTTAACTGTTCCATATATAAATCATGTAGTTACATCATACTACAGTTTAGAAAGTTTTAATTGATATTGATGATCTAACTTTTTATTTATCATAAATTGATAATCCTTTACGATTAAAAATATCATAAATTATTATGCTTTGGGTTTTTCTATTCCAAAAATATTTATTTTTTAAGTTAAAAATAAAAATAAATTGAACCCATATGGTCCATATCTACCACATTTACAGAAACATTATTACTTGTTCAATTTTAACGCGCCAAGAAAGTCTTCCTAAACAATATCGAAGAAACTAAATTATACGAAACCCTCAGAGTCTTAGACGATCTTAAACAAGAGTTTTATTACTGGAGTATACAATCAACGACAATGCATTCCAAAATCCCTTATGCCACATCAATATTGTGAGAGTATATATATTTATAATATTTTAATCCCGTAATAATAAAATCGGGTGACTGAAATGACTACTGTATGGCGTTATCGCAACCCTATATTAATAACATACAAGGTGGATTCAAATCACAAATTCTCATTTGTAACGGGGCGACCATCGCAAGCTTGCGACGGGTCAAATATTCCTTACAAAGAGCAAGTGAGGGGCAAATAGAGTCCCCACTTACCTTGACACTTACTCTTTGTAAAGAAAATCTGACCCGTCGCTAGCTTGTGATGGATCGTCCCATTACACGCCAGACTTATTGGATTCAGATAGCATCAACCACAAAACATTAAAGAATTGAAGGTTTTCCCGCTCTCAGTACTTAAGTGCGTCCTTATCAAATGCCTGCCTCTTTCTGTTAGTCTTGGTTATGTCACCTTGACAAATGGTGTCCTATTTGCATCTTTAAGTTATGGGATAAGGTACACTTAATTATTAGGGATATATTCGGGTTGGGTATCGGATATGTCATGTATGGGCAAATACTCCCTCCGTCCCGGTCATTTGTTTACCTTTCATTTTGACACAATTATTAAGAAAATGGTAGGGGACCTCTTGTGGATGTGCTTGGTGAATGACATGTGGACAAAAGTCCCATTAAGTGATCAAATTACTCATAGGTTACCATCCAAATATAGAAAGGTAAACAAATGAATGAGACACCCTAAAATGGAAATGGTAAACAAATGACCGGGACGGAGGGAGTATAAGATAATAAAATTTGACATTTCCTTATAAAGTTTTGCTTATCTAAGTTTCTACACTTTATTTTTCCTATATTTATGTTATGAATTTGACATATCTTAAAGTTTTAATTATCTAATTGTTTGGTATTAGCAATTTGGCTTTGTTTATCAAAAAGGCCAAAGTCAAAATAGTTAGATGTCATACCAAATAATCTTCTTACTTTTCTTTTCGAGTAGTCCTAAAATAAGTATTATTATATACATACTTCTCTCTGCATAAATTCAACGAGAGAAAAAACCTTCCTCACCAAACTCGACAAGTTTTTATATAACTATAAATTACTAATAATTTGTTAATTTTGATAACATCCTGGCGTAAATCTCAATTATTTTTAGAAAATGAGGTACATTGAACAAAATAGTCGGCACACAACATAAAAGTGTTCTCAATAATTGCAAAAATGAGGGGAAAAAGTGTGAGATGATCTAGTGCTAAATGTGTTAGCTAGGTTTGACGTCTCATCACAAAGCTATGATTAATAATACTCTCTTTAATCCAATCCGATCTAACCAGCATTTACCGTTTAAAACCAAATTTTGACTTTTATTTGTCTACAAAATCACGAAACATTAAAAATCTTTGATAGAAAATCAAATGCGTATAATTGATTGAATTGGAGACAGTACTAGTTAGACACCTTGAACACCAAAAGATATATTGTCCCAATTATCTAAACTAGACGACGTTAACTACCAAAATCAACTATCTACTAGTTTTGATAGAAAAAAAAAAGAAATTTTACGAAGTGCAACAAGTCGTTTACCTTCTAACTAAACGTATCATACATTAAAAAGATGATTGTATGCATACAATTATCCAATTGAAATCGAAAAAATCAAGTGCCAAATCAATCAAATTAATTAGAAAGAATAAAATTGCGAACAAAACCACTCGTCCAACGCAATGCCGACATACATTAAAAATCTGTAGGACCTTTCTTTATGGATCCTAAAACATTTGGAATCGATCTTCTTTGATTTATGTTAAGTTACGTACTCAAATAAGACTAGTGAAATTGGTTGAAGTAGATTCTGGAGTATCGGACTACATTCAAGCTCCAAGCATATATAGCAAGTAATTTACGTATCCACAATTCCACATCAATAAGTATATAATTATTCGTGTTTTCTTTTACTTTTAAGAGTATGAATGAGCTGATCTAAGCTCGAGCTTGGGTGGCCAGGTGGGTTTAGGAATTAGGATCGGCTTGAATTTTGAAGCGAGCTAGGGTTTGATTCGGAATTCGTTGAGCTTGAAAAACGAAATAAAGCTCGTGTTCGGCTTGGAAAAAGGTCGAGCTTGAATCGAGCTCGGGTTATCGTTATGTTCTTTTCAATTTACTAACTTCTTAAGCACTCAAACATAATGTTTTTAGAAAAAAAAAACAAATATAATTTGAATTGCGCTGGGGTATAATTATAAATAACAAAAGTAACATATAATTTCAAATTACTTTAATAAGTAACTAAAAAAACAAGCTCCCAATCCGAGTCTTGCTGAGCTGACTGCTGAAGCTCGACTTTGATTTGGATGATCTCAATATGAGCGCAGGCTCGAGTTTTGTTTTATCGAACTCAAGTCGAGCTTTGGTCGAACTGATTTTAGGGACTCGGCTAGATGGCTCAGATCATTTATAACTCTAGTAGAGTGAGTGATTTAAATTGAGGGATTAACGTTCAACTTAAATTATTAATCAACCTTTTAAAAATGAAATCTACATTTGTAGATAATTCAAATTGAGGTAAGTAATTTGTTTTGGTCAAATGAAGTAAAATATCATAAATTTGCAACTTATTCCTCGCAACTTTACAACTACAAATCTGAATGAGTGAATGATTGCACCTTTTGCATGTATTTGAAGGACTATATATTGCCTTGCAACATAATTCTTGACTCCTTGAGACATGCATTTATTGACCCTCTAGCAGATCATTATTTCGAACATATTTTGAACTTGTATTAATTTCACGTTAGCTGTTGGTATTATCTTATAGCATAAATTCTACAATAAGACTGTCTCATACTGTAAGACGATTTTATTTTAAATGGTCCTATTAACAAAAGGTGGACCGTCTCATACTGTGAGACTGTCTTAGACAAAACTTACTGATCTTATACATTTATACTCCATACCTTTCTTCCACAAAAGCTATGTGCATGGCTGCATGCATCGCAACCCATATAACTGTAACACGACGCGTGACATCATCATTCATCACACACATGTTAATTTCAAAGGGATTTCATTTTATCTCTTACTATTTGTTATGGTCAACCGTGTGAGAGACCAATCGAAGTAGTTTTAAATGGATAACATGGACTAACTGTTTTATGGCTCATAAAGCTAACAATTCCCGACGTCAAATTTCTTTCTTTTTCTCCACCGGTCCATGTTAGATTATAGATTAAATAATCCATACAAAATATTTGTGCCTGTTTTTTTTAGGAAAAAATCTATTTAAAAAAAAAACAATATTTCACAAGATTATTCCTAAAATTAAGCTAACAAAATTTTTTTTGTAAAAAGGAAAATTTTAAAGATTAAACACAGTGACGTTTTTTTTTAATTTCTAACGATTACATTTTTATAAAAAGAAACTTATAAAATTAAAATAGTTATTATAAAGGGTTTTTCTATAATGTAACCCTGTATTTTTCCAAATTCTACGATATACCCTCAGTTTATCAAAATCACACGGGATACCCCCAAAATTAATAAATTGCTCTACAAATACCTTAAATGCTAAAATTTTACAATTCTAACTATTATATTTTGGCGGGTTTAGCTTGTTATTCGTTAGAAATACGTGAAACCATCAATAAAATCCTTATTTACTCATCAATATACAATTTTTTGTGACAATATTTAACCATTAAAAACTCAAATTTGGATACTTGGGGTATCTTAGAAACTAATACGGAAGTTTAGGGGTATATTAGATGTTTTTTTAAAAATCGAGGGTATATGTTAGAATCCGAAAAAACACAGGGGTACACGATAGAAAATCCCTATTATAAATTAACGATTACAAACAAAAAAATGATGATTTTCTAATATCTCGTTTATTTACTCTGGAAAAAATGTTTTTAAAAAGAAAATATTAAAAAGAAATGGATATTTATTTACAAAAGTTCAATTACTAACAAGAAAAATGGAAAAAAAAAAGTTAGAAAAGCTTGATCATGAAATTAGGATAATAATTATAAAATATAAAAAAAGAATTAGGATAATAATTATAAAAAAACGGTTTTACAATTTAGAAGACTTAACTATAAAAAATCTGAAATGTATAACAAAAAAATAGAAAATTTTCCTTAAATGTAGTTAATTAGATTAAGGTAACAATTTAACTACACATGTAAAATTACTGACCTAACCCTAATCTAAATATTTCAAGTTAAATCACCATTACCAGGTGTCGTATTCTAATTGATTGTGTATGAAAATTGTCATATACATTGCGTAGGAGTATATCTTCAAAAAGGCTATACATACACAATGTGTATGAAAAACTCATACACAACCAATAAAAATGTGATGCATTTTGGTATTGAGTTGTTTAGCCATTTCACTATCTTGTCCTCCTAGGTTTTTTATTGTTCTCTAAGTATTTGCTTGAGTACAAACAAGGTTTCAATTTGGGGGAATTTATTAAGTGCTTATTTTACGTGTAATTAGTAGCTTAATTAGGCTTATTTTGACTCCCCTTGACATGATTTTAGGCTAGCTTTGCATGGTTTCATCATGTTTCGACACTTTGGTATGTTTCGTGTTTGTTTCAGGTCAAAACGAACCATCATTGGAAAGGTACCTATGGTAGGTTTGTTGAGAAACGAGTTCTCGGACATAGGAATGAAGGTCGAAGTCTTAGACCCCATGATCGAGCATTATAGATTGAAGTATTTTATGAAGAAGAGAAGATAAGAAGATTTCCCCGGCGGGGGTGAAATGAGCCCTGGGCGGGACATTGACACTTGAAGCCTCAATTGGGCAGAAGTACTCCCCCGGGCGGGGATGTTTTGTACCCGGGCGGGTGTTGTTGGTGAAATTTGGAAACTCCAATTTAGCTTAGTTCCCAAGTTTTAATAAAAGATCTATTATTAAAAACTCTTTGACACTTAGTTATACCGACATTGTTTTTATCTTACGCTTAGGATATCATTAGCCCTAATTACAAGACTCTCTAGAATAAGATTAAATTACTTCGCTCTTTGGATTATTGCAATTATATTTCGTTCTATTCAACATTCAAGTTCTTTAATTACAAGTATATATTCTTTCATCTGTTCTTTTAATTATGTCTTGTATTGTTTTAATTATGAATTGTTTGTCTTCTTTATTATGAGTGTGTAATTTTCCATCTAGGGTTCACAGGATTGTTGTAGGGATGACAAGCATGAATGGAATTGTTAATTTGGATTACCTAATTGGTATCTCGGATTTAGATAAAGATTTATATTGAATTTGATTGTTGTTTTTGATTGAATGAATTTAAAAGCAAGTTAATTGTTCAATGGGAATTGAGAATTTTTTTGTGACGAGATTTATCCACCAAGTTCATCATCTAATAATAGGTTAAAGCTAAATCAATTTCTGGAAGCAAGGCGGTTTAGTTTAGAACATTAATCTCATATTTGATTATTAATTATTCAATTTGTGGAAGCAAATTAGGTAGTGTCTAATCCGAGTAGTGATTTGGTAATTATTCATCTTTAGTAGAGCTTATCGACCTATAACGAGACTATGGACTTTAGACCTTTTAAAATTTGATTAAAATCGTTGTTATTTGTTTATAAATATAGTCTAGCTAATTCTCTATTATTGATTTCTCGTAACTAAAATATAATCTAAATTGACTAGTACGTAACTTTACTTAATTACTTCCTTAAGATCGACTTGTAAGATCTACAATACACACCTGGGAATTATGAGATTTGCTTCTCATATTCACATAAACCATAACCTCGCTGCCCCTCCTCCTTCGGCACTCCGACGATCCTCAACACTGACCGTCGCCTCGACGGAGTCTGACAGCCACCACAACCACCGTATAGAGGCGGCCCTTTTTTTTTTTTTTTCCTGTGCTTATTGTTTAATTAGAGTTAGTTTTTGTAACCCTAATAATTGGGAAATTTGCCAGCGACCTGGGCGTTTCTAATTATTTAATTTGCTTTACTTGCAGGTGTTGTGCGTAATTGATGCTATTAATTCCAGTTTCCTAATTGGATTCCTACGCAAGAGCACCATAAGTCAGTTCCTTAATTTACACCTTTTGGTAATTGCCATGTACTGACAATGGTACTTATCGTTTTACTGGTTTATTTGAGACTTAGATTCCCTTAGGCTTCGGGTTTGTGGGAATATTTGAGGTTCCATTGTGGTTGTTCTTATTGTCTACACTTGTGATTATGGGTCACGCACACGGTAAGAGGCCCGCTTCCACTCCCTCTACCGTCACACCTAGTAACCGAACATCCACTTCTACCCCTCCCGACGACCCACAGGAGACCGCTGAGACGGTTGTACTTTTCTAATCTCACAAGGACTCTAAATACTTTCCTAATCTCAAGAGGACTCTAAATACTTTCCTAATTCTAAATACTTTCCTAATCTCAAAAGGACTCTAAATACTTTCCTAATTCTAAATACTTTCCTAATCTCAAAAGGACTCTAAATACTTTCCTAATTCTAAATACTTTCCTAAAATCTCAAGAGGACTCTAAATACTTTCCTAATTCTAAATACTTTCCTAAAATCTCAAAAGGACTCTAAACACTATCATTATATATACTCTAATAATAGTTTCAAGTATACTTACAATATACACAATACACAAAAGATGAGCAACAGCACAATGCTTCGTGCTTCAAAACTTATTAGGCATTCAAGTCCTTCAAGTCTCCCAGATGAGTTACTGTTTGATGAAATTCTGATACGTCTCCCTCTTTTGTGTTTAGTAAGGTTTAAGTCAGTTTCCAAGTCATGGTCTTCTTATCTTTCAACCCCTAAATTCATGGCTGCTTACCATGAACGTCACCACCGTTCACTTGACACCAGCCTCGTCTTTGAACTCTACAAAAACCGCTCCGAAATCCACCATTACACCTATAATATTAACGATAATACTCTCTTTACCCAAATCACGAACCTTGACCTCCCTGCAATGTTAGTCACTACTCTTACTCGTACTAATAATAATAATAATAATAAGTATTATAATTCGAGATTAAGTCGGTCCAGCTTAAAAAAGAAAAAGGAGGTGCAGAGTTATGAGGTGGTGGGCTATTGTGACGGGATTATGGGCTGTTTACTCCCTGTAAATCGTACGGATACTGATCCTTACACTGAAAAAATGATTCTATGGGACTTAACTCTTGGGAAAACAACACTAACATTACCATCGTCTTATAATTATTTTTCATACGGTATGCACGGCGGTGAGGACATTATATTTGGGATAGGCTACGACAACAAGGCATCTCACGACTACAAGGTCATTCGAGCTGCCATTTTACCTGGAGAAACTAGTGATACGGTGGTTGTTCAAGCTAATGTATATTCCCTCGGTCTCAACACTTGGACAAGCTTTGAAGCGACACTCCCCCGCGCCCGTGTTCGCCACGGCCAAGGGGTTCATGTGAATGGTGTGCTTTATTGGTCGTTGGGAAATGACTACTGCTCCTTGTTGTCTTTCTGTTTAGTTAATCAAGTATTTGATCGCGTCCCTCTACTGAAAGACATGATTAAACAAGGAGAACATCCTGATGATGTTGATGTATTTGGGAGACTCATAAATCTTAAAGACAGGTTAGGAATGTTCACTCAAAGTAGTATGCATCACCTTATCCCGACTTCAGTAGCACTTTGGGTTATGTTGGATTCAAAGTCTTGGACCAAACTGTACGATATTAATCTTGGAATACAATTGCAGAGCTTTAGAATTGTCAAAGATCAAATTCTCTTGGCAAAACCTCTTCATGATGGACGATGGTTCGTGTATGATTCTAGGACGAATTTCAACAAGGTATCCGTAAGTTTCAAGGATGATGACGAGTTTGATGATCCACGCCTCTATCGATCCTTGCTCTTTTGAAGGAATTTGATTTATATCTAGCTCTATAAATCATCCATGGTTTCCAAGAGTGCAAGCTAGCTAAGCTACTTTGGCTTATCAGTTGAGTTATCTTGACAATGTTTCTGATGTTTCTTGCTACTAGTAGTTGTAACTTGTAACTAGTTGTATCGCGCGCGAAGCTAAGGCATTATAAATTGTAAGTTATGATATTCATAGCGATTTTTTCAACATGTTCAAATTTTATGAAGAAAAAAGTAGCTTAGTGTCGTATGAAACTATTAATTACAAGTTCTGAATTCATGTGGAATTATTAAACAGTTTGAGCTTCAAGATGATGAGCACAATTGTAATTTTACAAGGATTATAACTCCCTTAGTTTTATGAGAAAAACAAAAGATCCTACAACGAACTAAATCCGACAAATAAAATTAAATTGACCTCGTCTTATCCATAAGATTCGTACATCCTTTAGCAGTAGCTCTGGTTACATATAGTGCAGCACAGGCTAGATGAAGACATCATATATGTCGAGTAATTTCAGGGGATCGGAAATTTCAGCAGGAAACTATCGCTTATTTTATTTTTGATTATATTTTCTCAATATTAAGCAAACTGTCTGATATATACCCTGAAAAAAATGAAATTCAATTCAATCATCTCCTTACAAACCAAACCCTAACAAACACGCAGGTCACAAATTATACACTAAAATACACGACTAATTAAATGAAAAAAAGCAAGTATTGAAGACCAAAAATGTAAACTGTTCTTAAATGAATTGGGTTAAGCATACATAATTTCACATTACTCAACGAAACCCTTGAGCTTTCTTAGTTTTAGTTTCTTTCTTCTTTCTTGCTGCTTTTGTGATATTATCGATCACCCTACACACTTCCGCCATTAAAGCAACAAATCAAAGCTTTTCCCGCCATTAAATCTTCAAATTGAAGTTTTAACCCACACAAAAACCTTCAGCTTTTAAACTTTAAAATACATCTTCTTACTCAGAATCTTCAACCTGTTACTCCATCATCCTCAAATTTGTTAAAATCATTCAAGATTTTACGTTATTTTCGTAACTTTTACATTTCACTTACTTAAAGCTTTCTTCGTTTAGTTCCTGGGTTATTTCTTGCGGGTTTTTTTTTTGTGATATTATCACCCCACACACTTTCGCCATTAAAGCTTCAAATTGAAGTTTTAACCCACAAAAAAATTTAGCGCTTATAAGTTTTAAAATACATTTTCTTTCTCTGAATATTCAAGTGATCAGTCCATCATCCTCAAAATTGTTAATACCATTCAAGATTTTCATTTCCGTAATTTGCAGAATTCGCTTCTTTGTAGTTCACAAAAAGATTGCGGGTTTTCCATTCTTTGTTATGAAAAATTAATCATATTCTTTAGTCAATCATGGTTGTTCTTATTTCTTTTGAATCCCCTGTAAATGAAGAAGATTTTCCTGTTGTTGAATCATCTAATACTCCTGCGGACTTGAATCGAGAAGAGCAACTAAGTGAAATTGATGATGTTCGGTTTCAGAGTAATTCTAACTCTTCTTGTTCTTATGCTAAAAACAAGAATAACAAAGGTCTGGTGGAGTATCGTCGGAACAATACTTACCAAGGTGTGCAGCAAGAAACTTATTTTCTGACATAAGAATGTAACTAAAACCTTAAACCGCTATGGTCAAATTGTCGACATGGACTTATGATCGTATGGTGTATGGTTTTAGTTTCATTTAATCGTTTTTCTGAATTATTCTACATTTGTTGTGGCTATGGCTATGGCTCTTCAATGAACAAGCCCTCTCATCGTCTTTGATATGTATATATGTGAGCATAATTTTGTACGATTAAAGGACTGCTAGCTAGCATCAGAATGTAGGAATAGCATATGCCTAGGAAGTTTTCATCATCTGTTGGTTAGTTCTATTTCATTGTATGTGTTGATATTAATGTTGCCTTTCCTTTAATACCTCGGACAACAACAGTTGACACTTGATTTTACGCTAAAAAGACGAAATGTTGGCGAATATATATAGCCAGATTCGATAATTGGACATGTAGTAAATCTGTGGCTAAGAAACATATACGAGTATATAGCTCTAAAAGAACAATGATAGTCTATTATAGGTAATATGAAGAAAGACATGAACTGCTAGGAATTGAATGTGTCTGCTCTCTCTTCATACACATTTTCTATGCTTACTCAACTGTGAAGTCCATATAGCATATCACTAGCAGATATATATCTTGAGTCCTCATCTCTTTTCACACGCGTGTTATATATTTCAATGGTAGTAGTTCTTCAACATCAACTGCCCCTTCAAGTCTACCCTACCTACAAAGGAAAAAGTACTGGGTTTGGATCGCACTGCAACAACAAGCCGAACAGCAAACTGAAAGATTTAACTACTAGGCCGAGGTCAAAGCCCAATCTTCCTTTAGGTACTTACTGTCCACATCCTTGATCTTTTACATGAAATGTTTCAATGCTTGATTGTTTGAAAGGAGACAATGCTTGTTTCAGCTTCATTGTTGTATTCACATCATTGTTAGTTCTGTTTTGTAACATTCTATTCAAACCCTCTTCATATTATACTGTACTGTATTAGATTGAATATTCCATTTTCTTTTCTTAGATTTAATAACAGTCTCAATAGTTTTTTCTAAATTCGGTTTTCACCAGATAACTTTGGACCGTGTATTTCCAACAATCCAGTATGCGCCATCAAGTCAATATGGGATCCAATTATGAACTATGTATTCATCGGTTCGCAATCAGAAATTAATGTCTCAATCGATTGGGAACAGTTTTGTTTCCTGGGAATTGATGAATTCGGATGGGTATTACTTGCAATGCCCAAGGATGCGGAATCTTCTGCCATAATACTATATCAACTACTAAGGGCCGAGTTAAAAAGATTACCTGACATCCCTATGTTAGGCTTTGAGAGTTCACATGGCTTTTTTACGTCTGAGGTAACAATCATTCTCCATCACTCCACACCTCATGATTTGATAGTGTACCGCAACTATGAGGGTACCGATATATGGGCTGTGAGACACGTTTTTTCACCAATCCAGTCCGATCCAATCGGAAAAATCGTAGTACAAGGAATCTACTTCTGGTTGGATATTGCTTTGGGATCCGTGTTCAACCTCGACAACTTTCAAGACCCGAAATCTCAAGTGACATGCACTGAGTATAGCTTGAAACCAAATTTCTTGAGTGGGTTGACAATTGTTTCGATGGTAAGGATCATTGATGTGGCTGTCTTGGCAATAGCTAAAGGGGATTTAGAAGTCGTTTTATACGACTTGATGATGGGGAGGGTGTATAAATTTGACGTTTCTTATGATTCTTTCTATCATGTGAAAGTGAAGGAGGTGAAGAAATGGGAAGAAGATAAGGCTGATAAGAAAAATAATCAGCTTAGGGCTCTTCGGCGGTTCGATGACTTTGACAGCCAGAGTTTGTTCATAGCCTGTGATGCGGGTGGTTTCGCGGCTAGAGCACCGTCGTGCAAGCCAAATCACATTTACTTTTCCGGGTTTGAGGCGGATATAGAGGAGGCAGAGTTCGTACAGGGTCAAGTGTTTTTAGTTAGTACCATGAGGCAGTGTCCTTATCATCATGTCAATAATCGCTGTAACTGCTCTTCAGGTTGGTTCAAATTACAATAGCTTGTTCTAAATTAGGACTTAGTAAAGGGGACAACAACATTTGCGTAGTAAAAACGGTGTTTGTGCGATATAAAAGGAAGTTGTACTCGTCTTGTGGTAAAACCTTCGCTCATGACCATTTACGACAACCCTTGAGCTTTTGGAGTGACTTTCTTAGACACTGTCTTTCCGGTGGTAGTCTTTAGCAGATGAAAGCTCGACATTACATTTTTCAACTTGGCAGAATGGAATTTTCAAACTTAAAGAAGAACCTTTCGGTTTCTTAGCAGAAGAATCACGAGTCAGAGAAGTCTGAGCAACATTTTTCACAATGCAAACCCCAGAATCATCTTCAAAATAAGCTCGATTACAAGCTCTAGAACGATCGAAGATTCACCAAAAGCAGCAGAGTTTTCAATTGTTGGGAATTCCCCCTTCTTCTGAGATCATGTTGTAAACAATCATCTAATGAATATTGTTTTTTTTTTCTCTTTTTAATGGAGGAATCATCGGAAATCGACTTTGAGCTTCTCGATGGGGAAGCATGTCCCATATCACTACGACCACCCAAAAAATAGAAAGACGACCCGACTTCAAAACCTTCTATTCCCACAATTCCACGACCCGCGACGAATGTCACTTTTGATACCCGCCCCCGCCCCACCACCCGTCAAATTATTACCCGCACCCGTCTAAAATGGGGCGGGTGTGGGGCGAGACCCGCCAAGACCCGTCCCATTGACATCCCTAATTGTGATAGTACTCTGTGAAGCATCGAGAAGGCGGGAGATTAGGAAATTATTTGTTGGGGTAATATTTCTTGTAGGTGATAGTCGTACAAAAGTGGTATAGGCTTGTACTTTACAATTGGTCTTCTTTACGAATTTTATATCTATCTTAAAATAAAACGGATCCAATATTATACCATTTATCTAAATAAGATAATTATTTTCATAGTATTAAGGAACTTTTCTTTTGTCTTATCCTAATTATTTGATTCGTCTTAAGCTTAAAATGAATCAACTCGTCTTAAATGAGAATTTGGGTAACTTTAATGGTTGTTCATTTCTTATTGTTTTTTTTCATTTATTCCTAATTATTTCATTGCAGTAGTAGAAGTAGTATTTTGTTTAGTTGATTTAATTGGGCTTCTGCTATTAATTGGGCTTCTGCTATTGTGACTGCCTGATTTTCTTGGCTTATTAGAGCAACTCCAATGGCAAGTTACAAGACCTTGTAGTTTGCTTTGAGGCATCTTTTTTTCAAGCAACAATGCTTTCAAGTTACAATACCCTCAAATGGTAAACTATAAATAATCTAACCTACAAGGTATCACATAACAAATAAATATTGTAGTAAAAATTATTTAATTTTTTTAATTGTTTATTTTATTTCAAGCTACGTAGCTTGACAAAGCTACACTTGCTTACAAGCAGGAACATATTTTTGTTCTCCAATGGCTAGCATGTACTACTTGACAATTTACAACAATTGCAAGCAGGTCCTTGAATGCAACCATTGGAGTTGCTCTTAATGTTTTGTTTTGTTTTGATTTATGGATTATAAAATTAATTTAAAAAATGGGAGAAATTTTATGATAAGGGAAATTAGAAATTGATATGTACTTCCTCCCTTCCATTTGATTCTTTACGTTTGCTTTATACACGTATATCAATGCATGTTTTCGTTTGTTCATATTTTTAGTTACTGAAGAGTTAAAAACGATTTACACCTAAGAGGGGGAGGGGGTGAATTAGGTGTACTTTTAAAAATTTCTACTTAACTTGGTTATTTGATAACACAAGTAAGAACAATTAAGTACGAGACTTGAGAAACTTAATTGAATTTAAGTTCACAAAATGTACAGCAGGTCTAAGTCACAGTATGAAGGACTGTGACACAGACAAGGCAGCGAGATATGCAGTACGTCACAGTATGGAAGACTGTGGCGCATACATAATAACGAGATGAGTAGTAAGTAAATAATAAGCAGCGGAATGTGAAAGTAAATGAACAAACAAGACGATGTTTTTAAATTGGTTCAGCTTCTACTCCGAAGCCTACGTCCAATGTTATTTTATTGCTTGTTTAGAAATTTACTCAAACTTACTAAACCCCTTACAATGAAAATAACTCGCCAACCAACCCCGGTTGCACTCAAACTTAAAGCTACTCCGCTTCAAGAGTTTTTTGTGTTCTATCTCATAGGTTTACAGAGTCTTGAATCTCAATCGTTCACTTAATGAACATGGAGATCACAATTAAGACTTAAACACGAGATCATGGAACAAACTTAGATGTCACAGTGCAGCGAACTGATACATGGAGAATTACAGCTCTTTTGAAAAATGATTGAAGACTTTAAACTTAAAACGATTTTGCAAATACTTGAAAACAAAGCTTTAAACTCAGAAATTATTTGCAAAGTTTCTTAATAAATGCTCTTGAAAGTCTTGGTGTTGAATGAGAAATGAGGAGGATATTTATAGAAGAAGATGTGTGTGAAGAAGGAACCCAACACACCATCTTCTTTTTTTTTATTCAATAGATAATATGATGAAGAATCATTTCAAAATCTCATTAGTAAAATCAGATTTGTGAGGCTCAAGGGAGCTGTCCATTTTTCAGAAAAGAAGAAGTGTGTTTCCATAATTGTTATGGGAACCATAAATTACTTGTGACCATTGGTTAATAACCAAGTGACCATTGGTTAATAACCAAGTGAACTTGGTTATTAACCAAGTGTACTTAGCTTCTCAATTAAGCAAACTTTTCTCTTTCAAACTTGTAATTTGTTTCTTTGAAAATCAGAAATCATTTAGAAAGATATAGTTGAGTATTTTGACAAATAAACCCATTCGAAAATTTCTCCTTTCGTTGTATCAGAAACACAGTGCCACAGTGACGTGCACTGTTGCATGGTTTTGCAGCCACTTGACAAAATAAGAATGTTACACTACTTCGTTTACAACATTCGACTTAGGCTATGACTTTCTTCATCTTTGATCATCCTTGCACCATCCTTGAGAAATAATTGAGAGCTTCAAATGCTATAAATCATAACTAAGAAGCAAACCATTAAATGACAATGAAACTTGGCATCATCAACCAAGTATGGTTCTAACAGTTACATATTATTAAAAAATATAAAAATTTGATATTCATAATGCACTCGGTAAGACGGTTTAAACAAGATCTCACATGACTATCTTTTATGTTATATATACAAATTCTATTCACTTTTGAATAGTGCCAAAAAAGCAAACGTTAAGAATCAAATGGAACGGATGAAGTATATGATTAACTTTAGAGTGGTTAAGACTGCTAAGAAGTTTACTGACATGTGGTAAAAAGATATTGAGTAAAATATAGATGGACATATTGACATGTGGTAAAAAGAAATTTGATCCGTCGCAAACTTGCGATGGGTTGATCCGTCACAAGCAAGACTTATTGAACTATATAGGGCATTAAAAGTGAAATGAAAATATGATAAGCGGTCATGTTTTCTAAAAAAGTATAAGAATTTTTAATTTATTTAACCAGGTAAATTTACTTTTCAATGAAGGGAAATGTTACTTATCACACACTTATAAAAGATTAGTTAGATTAAATATTTTTCAAGATAAGTAAATTGGTCACACAAGCTAGTTGAGTTGAAATGTGCCAAACAAAGAATAACTAAGAATTATGAGAAAAAGGGCTCATTGTTAATGATGTTGCTTACGAGTTGTTGTCATTGACGGATCTAGGAGCGTTAGTAGGGGCTGTTTGATGTCAAAGATTTAAACTGATGAAATAATGAATGTATTAGAAAAATACTTACTCAATCATACTCCAGTACTTTATTTAATAGTGTTATTTTTAAATAAAAATAACTAAATATGAGAAAAAGCTCATAATTATGTATTTGCACATGAATAAGAAAGTATTGGAAAAGGATATTATTACTTATGCGTTATCAAATTTTTTAAAAAGAGAAATTTAAAATAATTGTTTTCATAAATGTAATGGTTAATGTTATCTCTTTTTTGTAATTGTTAATGGTTTGGCAAATAAAAAAACATATCATAATACATGGAAAATGTATGTCAAGTCATAGAAAAAGAAAATTTTCAAATTGTTATTATTGCCATTTTTCCCGCGAGTCAAACTGTAGCGAGTTACGAGTACTCGTAATTACTACTCCCTCTGTTCCAGTGAGATGTTTACACTTGCTTTATTTTGTGAGGGGGAAATAAAGCAAGTGTAAACTATTGACTGGGACGGAGGGAGTAGCATCTTTTAATCTAAAAAGATCTACGTGAGGAAGAAATGAACAATACGACATGCATGATTAAAGTTTCACACTTTCAACAAAAGTATTCAAATATAATACTCCAAATTGGACAATTGGTATAGTAACAGTGTGTGTGCATTGTTGCATGTCAAACCTCGAGCGATTATGCTAACGTGATCTAACAAAAAAAGTTAAATAGATAACTACGGAGTATTACACAAAGAAATTATAAATCTTAAGAAAGATGAACAGATTATTCGGAAGTTTCAAGAGAGGAGCTCGTATATTAGTTGATGCATGGCTAAGATGAGGAAATCAATTTTGTGACGTATAAATGTACTCCCTCCGTCCCATTAATTATTTGTTGGCCATTTTCATTTTTTACGAAAGACGATAATGCCCTTATTCACTTAAACTCTATATCTCTCTTCTCTCTTTCTCCCAAAATCAAATACAACTAATTCAACTAAAAAAATTAAAAAATTACAACAACAACAATTTTACTAAATCGAACAACAACAATTTCATTAAATCGATTATCATGACGGACGAACAATCTTCGGTATGTTTACATATTAATCAAAGTTTAAGTTTGTCAATATGTTTTTCCCGGAATCCGTTAATTGTTTGTTTATAGTTATTTAAGTTAATTGATTTACGTTACGTCTTAGTTAGTTAAAATTCAATTACGGATTTTTTTTAAAAAAAATTGGAAAAAATATCATGATCAGACGAAGAGCTGGATGTCATGGACCATGGCCAGACATCCATTTCCAACGTCTAACCATGGCCAAACGTTGGAAATGGTGGTCTGGCCATGGTCGGACGTCCATTTCCAACGTCTGGCCATGGTTAGACGTTGAAAATGGATGTCCAGTCATGGCCATGGCCAGACGTTGGAAATTGACGTCCATGGTTATGACACCCAGTTTTTTTGTCTGACCATGGTGAGATAATATTTATTTTTTATAACCTCGTTTAATAACATTTTAGGTATGTAGATCATGATTTACTAATATATGTTAAATATTTAATGTCTAATTAGCGTCGTATTTGCAATGAACAGGACTCGTTAGAGGATTTCGGGAATAATAACATTGATTACAATCCGTACTTTGAGACAACGTTGGATTTTGATACCCGTGATGATGCCTTTAATTAATTAATTAATTGGGCGAGTAAGATTGTAATGGATCATGGTTTTGCTTTGGTTAATGCAAATAATGGGCCGAAAAACAGAAGAAGAGACGGGTTGTTGGCATCTTACTTTCGATGTTCAAGGTATGGTAGACCACCTCCGATTGATGATCCTGAAAAGCGACGTAGGTCGAATAAGTGTGGATGCGGTTTCCGTATCCGAGCCGTGCAGAACTACCCTCGTCAAGGTGACGATAGCGGGGCAGTTTGGAACATTATCACCGCCGAGGGTAAAGGGTTTCACAACCATGGGGAGGTGGTTTACAAGGACGGTGATCATCATTTGGCGGCTTTGGATGACGAGGAGAAAACATATGTGAGTCAACAGGTCAAAGCCGGTACGCCTTGTAGGGGCATCCCCAATAAACGACATCACAAATTATTTTATAAGACCAATTTTAGCAAGAGATTAGCCTAGTAGCACAAAGCCCAACTAAATAATATTTTACTTTGATAACTTGCACATTTAAATATTTCCGTATTCATCATAAAATATCGGTAACAAAATAAAACCAAAATATGAATATAATTAAATGTAAATTTTGGGCTTTTCTCTTTTGGAGATAATTCTATGTTATAAGACGGTCTTATAAAAAAGTTGTCGTACAACATAGAAAAGGGGGGAAGGGTGCAAGACCGGACCATGCGGCCCGGTAACGTAACATGCAAGGGGAAGGAATAAGTTCATTATTATAAGTCTATACAAAGTTCAGCCCAACATACTACGAGAAAGAAACAAGTCCATTCATACAAGAGGATTGACTTGATAAAGCCCTAACGAAGGAAATGTAGCTTAAGGGGGTTATGTCATATGTGTAGATCTCGCAAAAGCAACCCGATTCGATTGACTCGACCCGTTATTTGAGATTGACCCGAACTATAACACCCGAATATTACCCGAAACCCGATTGGACCCGACCCGACCCGAATATGACCCGATCTTTATTGACCCATAACTGACCCGACCCGAAAATAACCCGATTCAAAACCACTCCACCCGAAAATGACCCGATAAAACATAACTTTAATTGAACCAAAAAGACTTAAAATGGCCATTTATCTCTTATTCTTTGACCCGAAAATGACCCGACCCAAAATAACCCGGCCCGGTTGACCCGAAACGGACCCGACAACAAAGCTAAAACAAGCCCGAAATGACCCGACCCGAATTAACCTGAAATCAACGAAAGACCTGAACTGGCCCGATCCGAACCCTATCTGATTGACCCGTTTGCCAGGTCTACATATGTGCTCGTGGTAGACAGTTAAATATGTAAAAAATAAACATTTAAATAATTTTAAGATAGATAATTTTATTTATGAAAATGTACATAAGTGAGGTTAAGACTTAAGATACGGTCTAAATGGTTGATGTTGACTCACAATGAATGTTTAGGAAGTTGCATGAATGTCCGTCCTATTCCAGTTCATGATGAGATGCGCTGATGCGGGGTTATGAAGAAACTAGTTCTTCTAGTTTTCCCTGTTATGACTCAGAGCTATGCAACATCGAGATCTCCATTGACATTTTGAGCTACATTGACCTGGTAATAAAACCTCATTTTCTATAAATTCAAAATATATGATATACTCACTTTCGTAAAATATATCATATATATTCATTTTGAGCTACATTGGCCGTAAAATATTGTCATGTTCGTATGTTGAGGTGGATGTGCGGCCAAATAACGAAAGACCGACTAGAGAGAAAGTGAAAGTGGCGCCAATAGAGGACAAGATGATGGAGAATCGTCTAAAATGGTTTGGCCATGTGAGAAGGAGGCCTTCAGATGCATACATTAGGAGTCTCGAAACCTAGGGAACATAAGAGGTTGATGGGGTAGAGGGAGACCTAAGAAAAGTTGAAAGTGATCGAGCAGGATATGAGAGTTGTAGGGATTGATGAGTGTATGGTGACGAAGATAACAAAATGGAGGAAAATGATACATGTGGATTTTTATTTTTTTAGTATATGTTCTTATTTGAACTATTTATTATTTTTATTATAAAAGTTTACCTTTTGTGATTATAAAAAGTTTTATATCTTATACTAAGAGATATGGAGTATTATTTAATTATAATCATAAAGTGCATTGATTTTTTTTTAAAAATTTCAATTTAGGCAAATGAAAAAAATTGGTAAATTACAAAGAAATATTCCCCAATTTTTCCGTTATTTATATAAAAGATACTCCGTACTTTTTAAACACGAAACTCATAGATATATTTACAACACGATTACACGAGGGTACGAGGCTCGTTCACAGTAGTTTAACTAAATCATGTACCATACACTTACCAAACTCAAAACTGTGATCATTGAAACGTGGCACTCTTCTATAGGATTAAGAATTGTGATTCATATCATGATATTGATGGCTACTTTTCGTACTATCTATTTTCCTTTGACTTATTGTAGACCTTTTTGTACGTCATGCTATTGTGGAGTTTTTTTTCTTCTTTTTTCTTGTAAGAAGGCTTGCTACTTGAACAGGTAATCGGGTGGGCAAGGACGGGCTTTGTGCCGGCATGTCGTGTCTAGCCCTCCCCCCGGCATGAGTTGGTGAGCCTTTGTGTCGTATACGTGCCTGACTCGACTTATCTCTTCCCGCCGTGGCCCAGCCCATTGCCCGATTGGAGCCGTGTCATGTCGTGTCATGCCACTGTCGTGCTTATAGTGTTTTTTTAAGTATTTACTTCTGATCCATCGTGCTCGTGTCATATCGTGGCAAAACACTAATCCCTCACTGGTCCGCCTTATTATCCGTCATGTCGTGCCCGTGTCGGCCCGTACTATTCACCGTGTCCTAACACATGTCGGCCTGAGACCGTGTTGTGCTCAAGCCGCCCGACTTGTCTAATACGCCTGGTTTGCCTGCTCTACCAGCGACTTTCTCACTTCGGCCTTCTCCCTTAACCATTTCACAATTGGTTAGACTAATATATATCGTGCACGGTCAGATAGCAAGTGGATAAGGCAAAATATATACGGAGTAATATTTTAACCAATGATGAAAGAATAAGGTGAAAAAGAGAAGGTTGATAGAAATTCTCTTTTTTAATTATTTCCTCAACTTAGATAGTTGTGCACGTGAACCGGTGAATATAGCTTATATATGTTATATTGATCAAAAGAATACCATATTAATGTGTCTTTGGAACGTGAAAGAGCACGCAACCAAAACGACCTACTTGCCATTGATGAGCGCGAGCTAACTTATGTGTGACTAAAAGGGTTACATGGGGTATTAGCAAATGGCTCAGGTTTCATACCATAATTTTCAAGTGGCAAAACAACCCATGTAATTATCTAACGAACTTCTTATTTATCCTCAATAGAAAAAGTAGAAGACCAGACCCGCCATTATTGGATATGGCAACTTTAAGTTAAAGATGTCATACGAAATAACGACTATGAACTCCATGAGTTCGTACAATAACTTTTCGTAGCTTTAAAACCGTTTTAGGGTTCTATTCTTCCATCATTGGCGCTTTTCGCCCCTATCTCGCTTGAGATACTCATAAATGATAACTTTTGTAGAAATAGTTTATTTTCTTCTTTCAAGCAAAGAGTTCGGGCATTAATACATAAAAGGCTATAAAAAGGCATTCAAACGTTACAAAAGTGTGTACATCAAATCATTAACACAATTAACATTCGCAATTGCTAAATCCTACGCATGTTTTTACTACATCCGACACATTTTATCCCATTTTTTCACCACCGTCCTTGCTATTAAAATAGAAAGAAACCCAAACATCCCATCGCCACCCCCCACCTACACCGACCACCCCTCCCCCAACCCCGACCACCCTGAGCGCGTTGTCAATCCCATCCGTCCATACATGCCGGCGACTTAGTAAGCCAGTCACCCCACCCCTCCCCCACCCACAAAACCGTCGATCCAGTCATCAAACCCCCTCCTCCCTTCTCAGTTGTTGTTGACTCAACGACTATCCTCCTTCTCCGTCGCCATTAAACTGGCCCCTATTATGCTTCTCTATCACCGGTTGGTTGTCTTGTGAGGTGGTTATTGGTGGTGCGGCTGTTGGGGAAATCACATAGCCTCCTTTATCCCTCTTTCATTGATGGTGCAACGATTCGAGGGATAGTCGTCGCGAGGACAACGGATTAACGACGTGGAGGGATGGTCGACTATCGGGTCAATCACATGGCCAAACCAATAACGTTACTAATGTTATGGTTTGACAAAATATATGATCTCATTCCAACATAAAACCTATGAGCCCATCCTATCCATCGATCCATCCACCTTCATTCATCCATCCATCCATCCATCCACATTCATACATTCGTACATGTGATGATTTGACTTGCACTTTCAACTCAATTTCTAGTCTTGAAGAGAATAAAATATCTAAAATAAACTCACAATATACAAAATGAAAGTACACTAATTATTTATTTCAAATTAAAAAATGAGAAGAAATTAAATTGACGAAATGTTAACTTGACGTCCGCAAGTAGACATTCTCTCTTCTCACTTTCTCTCTCTATCTCTAACTTTCTCTCTCTTGCTTAGACACATCGTAGAACAACAGCATACAACCAACACCCAAAAATAAACAACAAATACTCAGATAAATATAACCCTTAATCCCTCTTTAGTCTTCACTTTAGAGATTCAATTTAACAAGAATTTTCCCAAATTGGAAAAAAAATTAATTTTAAAAAAACTTGGAAGAATAAAACCCTAAAAACTCTGCTATTTTATTGGTGGGTTTTTGCTTCTTTAACCTCTAGATTTTTATTTTAATTCTGTTTTGATGAAATAAAAGATACCCAGTTCATCATTTAGTGTGAATTTCAATACCCATATCTCAATTTTTTTGATTTCTTTCTCTATTTTTTTGGGTCAATTCAACTGTTGAAATGTATTTTTTAGCTTTGTTGAATCCTTCAACGACGTCGTTTTTAGTCAATTTCTAGTCTTTCTAGCTGTTTTTGTTTGAAGTCAATAGCTTTTCTTCATTACTCTATTGAATTTAAGTGGATCGATTTATTGAATTTTAGTAGTTTTTTTTTCTTGTTTTCTTTATTTTGTGTATTAGTATTAGTCAAAAGGTGGAAATTTGTTTGCTTTGTCCAGAAAACAGTAAATAAATTTATCTTTGAAGTTGGTAAGTAATAATTTTTTCCCTAATATTTGTTAGTGTGTATGAATTTTGGTAGATTTGCATTATCATGATTATCTCATTTTTGTGGTATTTAGACTTGTTTCATGTACATATCTTAGTTCAATTTTACTGAAGCTTTTGCCTATTTTTTTTTAGAATTTTGGAGAACACCAAGTGGAATTCTGGGAGTTATCGCAACGTCAACGTAGTAGAAGGTTAAGAAGTAAACATTGTTGCCTTGTTTGTATATTTACTGAATCTTAAGTTATGGTGAAGCACAAAGGCGAGGCGTTTCAGATGCTTTAGTATCTGATTAGTACTGTTGGTCATTGCTCTACATTTCAATGTAAAGTGCTCTTTGAGTTTCTGTCTTATATATCGGTTCACAGACCGTCTGTAATTGGAATTTGAGACATTCATGTTGTTCTAGGTAGGTTGATTTTTGTTAGTTAAAAAGTGACTATAGGTTAGAAACCTGTTTTTGTGTAGAAAGATGGTACCTTCAGGGCCTTCCACCCCAATTGGTGGTGCCCAATCTGCTACACCATCAATGCTGAGGTCGAATTCCGGGATGTTGGGAGGTCAAGGAGGTCCTATGCCTATGCCTTCACAAGGGGCTTTCCCTTTAGTTTCGCCGAGAACACAATTTAATAATGGGAACATGTTGGGAAATGTCCCTAATGTGTCATCACTACTTAACCATTCGTTTGGGAATGGTAATGGGAGCCCGGGTATTCATGGACCGGGTAATAGCCCAAGAGGAGGGAACAATGGAAGGGCAGAATCCGACCCCCTTTCAGGTGTTGCAAATGGAATGGGTTACAATCCCTCGTCTAATATGGCAAACCCTAGTACATCTGGTCAGGTTCAGGGTCAGCATTTTCCCAACTCTTTTGGTGACCATATGCTGCCCGAGCAATCTCAGGCCCAATCCCAACAGCTTGAATCCCAAAATTTTCAGCACCCACAACAACCATTTCAACAATTTTCCCACCAGCAGCCATTTCAATCGACTAGGGGCGGGTTAGGTGGTGGTGGCCCTGTTAAGTTAGAACATCAGGTAACTGGTGATCAGCATCGTACCCCGCATAATCAAGGTCTTGGCCAGGTTAAGTTGGAACAGCAACAATTGCAGAACATGCGAGGAGTTGGGCCTGGGACTGTAAAGACAGAGGCCCAACATTCAAATCAGTCTATGTTCTTGCAACAACAACAGCAGCAGCATCAACTCATGCAGCAGATGTCACTGTCAAGACAGACTTCGCAAGCTGCCCAGATGAATCTTTTGCAACAACAAAGAATGCTTCACTTACAGCAACAACAGCAGCTTCTGAAGTCTATTCCTCAACAAAGGGCACAATTACAGCAACAGTTCTCACCCCAGAACTTGTCTCTTAGGTCACCTGTAAAATCAGTTTATGAACCTGGGATGTGCGCTCGTCGTCTCACACATTATATGTATCAACAACAACATAGACCAGAGGTCAATCCCAGATCTTGACTCTTTACTGACAGCATACCACGAGTGCTATTGTCTGAGACTTATATTTGCTGGTTTTATATGCAGGATAACAATATAGAGTTTTGGAGAAAATTTGTTGCCGAGTATTTCGCTCCAAATGCCAAAAAGAAGTGGTGTGTTTCTATGTATGGAAGTGGTAGACAAACAAGTGGAGTCTTTCCGCAGGCAAGTTGCTCCCATATATATAATACCTAAACAGTAGTAGTAGTAGGATATTACAAATCATGAGACAGTTCTATTTTTTTTGCTTTACTTAGTACTCTTAGTAGTGGCTTATGAATCTCAAAAGTGGTATGCACTCTTTCCATTAATAAACTTCTTGGTTTTCACTTTAGGGTGTCAATGAATAAACCTCACTTAGAATCTTTCTTTGTTATTTATTATTTGTTGTCATTTTGGTTTGTGAGTTGTGGCCCCACATCTTTAATTTAATTTCCATGTTCATCTATGTCTTGTTATGTCCTTATTTTTTCTGCCAAACAAATTAGGAAGTTTAATTATGTACAGATTAAGAATATTTTTTTTCTATGCATGGTACGGGGTATTTTTTTATTCTAAAATTTCTTTTTGCTTACGTGTTTCTACTGCTTCGCTTTCCTTAAAAACCATTTTAGACTGATTAAATTTTCAATTGCAAATTAATAGGATGTATGGCATTGTGAAATATGCAAGCGCAAGCCTGGCCGTGGTTTTGGTATGTGTTTTGTAGCTCTTGTAGTACTATTGGTGTTTTGCATTACTTTTTTGGCCAATGAATAACGGTCAAATGACGGTTTTTCCCAGAGGCGACTGCGGAGGTCTTGCCAAGGCTTTTCAAGATCAAGTACGAAAGTGGCACATTAGAAGAACTTCTGTATGTTGATATGCCTCGAGAATATCAGAACTCCTCTGGTCAAATTGTCTTGGATTATGCAAAAGCAATTCAGGAGAGTGTATTTGAGCAACTTCGTGTTGTTCGTGATGGCCAACTTCGATTAGTTTTCTCTCCAGAGTTAAAGGTTGGTATCCACAAGTTTGTGGCATGTTGTATTCGAAGTTAGTTAAACATGTCATTGCTTATATTTAGACCCCTTTGAAATAATTTCCAGATATGTTCATGGGAATTTTGTGCTCGGAGACATGAAGAGCTGATTCCTCGGCGACTCTTGATACCCCAGGTAATTTATCTTGTTGCCTGTTAAATTTAAATCTTTCATTACCTCATTTTTCTTGGGTTTATGAGTTGCACTGTGGCAGTTGAGTTCCCCTTGCAGTCAGTTTGTGTGTCTGATTGTATAATTGTGTGAATAGCCACCCTTGTAAATACGTAGCATTTCTTTTACTCCCTCTACCATCATAAAACAGAAGTAAATGAGTTTTGTTACCTGCTATATTTATTGTACTCATTTTTTGGGGGCGTTTGGTTTGTCCAAGGGCAAGGGAAATGAATCATGAAAGGGAAGGGAAAGAAAAGGGATCATGTCATGTTTTCATCCTTGTTAGGTGACTTCATGAACGGGATTAAGTGAATAACCCTAACCATCAAGTCATCAACACCCAGTCAATTTCTCACCCACCACCAATACCCCACATCACCACCTTTCACCACCCACCCTATAAGTATTAGCACCAGGTATGAGAGGTACTAGGGGCCTGTGCACTAACCACTCTTCAAACACAATGGGCATTCGAGTGAGTAGGCGTAATAAGATATAAATATATGACTCAACCATCACATTAAGGTTTTGGTTGAGATGGTTCATCTGACATGGTATCAGAGAGCCATTGTGAGAGGTCACGAGTTCAATTCTCACCACTCCACTTTCTTAAGTGGAATATTAGCACCAGGTATGACAAAGTATGAGGAAGCCTGCAGTGTATCATATATTCACAATTTCACATCCACAGTATTCCACACTTCAAAGGGGCAATCGTTTGAGGGGCCCGCTTTTAGTTGAGATGGTTCTTGACAATAAGGCCGCCGGCCCTCGCAACAAAACCCCAGTTGCCAGCCAGCTCCCACCCGAGTGAGGGTGTTATGAGGGTTAAGGATCTACAGCATTTTGGGAATCTTGTCACTGCTAAAACGACTTCTTTGACAAAATGCTATGTAAATCTTGATCTGCATGCAGTCAGGTTGTAATTCACTGAGAAACATTAAGCCAATGACCATCACAAATAGAAAAGTTGAATGCATATGAAATGAATTTTTTTCTGAACTATTCTCGCAATTGGTCGCCTTGGTCTGTTCTCGGTCGTTTGACTATATATGTGATTGATACAACCCCAAAATAGTGTCAGTGTAACCTCCACGACCTTGATAACTTGGTCGTTCATTTGTATTGCGGGAGATATTTTAAACTCTGCTAGGGGTTACATCTTTAGCTGTTTTTCCCCGATGAGGCATCTTGCGCATCATCTTATATAGATTTGTCCTACCGCCATCTTGATAGTTTACGGTTACACACGTGCCTCCACTTTTATTTTGTGCAATATATATGTGCCTAAAATGTTTTCTCTGGAGTGCAACTCGATAAACAGAAGTGTACACTTGTATTCTAAAGTAGAAGTTGGCCGACACAATTCGTTGTATTGGTTATTTGAAATAATTTTTATTTGTTTTTCCAACATCTGGGTAGATTTGTCTACATTAGTCTCACCTATCCCACCGTTCGTGGGAGCTTTAAGACTGGTGTAGTGTTATTTCCTTACATTTTCAAAAAGCTACTTAAAAATTACTCGAATAATATTAGCTATATAAAAGTTACTCGAATAATATTTGTCTACTAGCGCCGATTTTAAGCATTGTTTTGTGGTTAACCCCTGTTCCCAAAATAAAAATCCACACACCAAGAAGAGACGGACTATCCAAAGAAGTTTTGCTAGGTAAAGACAAATTTCAGAGGGTGTTTGAAGTTAGCGAATCTATATTGGCTCAGTGGCGGATAATATGCCGATGTTGTTTGTATATTCAGCTTACCAACTGAAAGTTCTTGGTCACTTGATGATTATGCTATGTGATGACTACGATCCTGAGTCAAGTGCCTGATACTGCAAATGGTCAATGACAGGTTCTGGTTTAAACTTTAAAGTGTACCACAATGTAAGGACTGATAGCATTTTAGTTGCCTCAGTTTCTTACTGCTATGAGAAAGTCATTGTTATCATTCTGCAACTACTGTAATTACAACTCATTCATTTACACTGCCTTTAATCTCCCATGGCTGCTTTCTATTTCTGTCTGTCTCTTTGTTGCTTAAAATAAAAAATCTTACGGTGGTTGTTTTGCAGATTAGTCAGCTCGGCACTGTTGCCCAGAAGTACCAAGCGGCTGCACAAAATTCATCATCCAGTATGTCTATCTCAGATTTACAGGGTAACTGTAACATGTAAGTTGCCCTCTTTCTTGTTAGATGAGGATCAAAACTGCAGTTACAAATACCAGCAATACAGATTAAATGTCTCCCTTCTAGGGTTTTGTTTAATTTATAATGCTATTTATGAAGATAGGGTCCTTGTTTGTAGGATGGTTGAGTGAAGCTAAATTAGTGGTTTGAAATATGGTTTCATGTTGATGTAATGTAAGTAAGACGAACCCATTTAAATATAACCCTACCCATATATTCCCATACTCGTTAACCTCACTAACTCAAAGAATAAGTGGTCATTCTTTGCTGATATGGCACAGTCTGATTCTCTCGTGATATTATTATCACAAGTTATGTTACTCTGACTCGGCTTCAAGTGTCGGACATGACACGGTGTCAAAGTGATGGATACGGTTTTTTCCGCCAAGTTTCAATTTTTGGGTCTAAAATGAAGTGTTGAAGTATTGTGTTGTGTCGGATAGTCAAGTGTTGGTCACGCGACACCCGACTAAAGTGAAGCGTCGGTGTAACATAGATAACAAGACCATTTCATATGAGAAATAATGATCCGTAAACAACAATTTTGTACTACTTCTACATAGTGAAGTACTTATTTTCAATTAGCTTTAGCAATGTGAAGCAAGGTTATGTAAATTGCCGTGCTTTTGAAGTTGATGCTGCATGATTTTGATTTTCTTTCTCTTTTGTATGGCGGCTGTATCTGTCAGGTTTGTTGCATCAGCTCGACAACTTGCAAAAGCATTGGAAGTGCCACTGGTTAATGATTTAGGTTATACGAAAAGATATGTTCGCTGCCTTCAGGTTTGTTGCTCTGTATATTTGCTTTTTGTTCCGCTAGTGAGTCAAAGTTTTATTTTTTTAACCTAAAATAATGTTGGCATAAGCATCTCATTGTCCCTCAATAGTGTCTCCTGCCAATGTCTTTTTCCTAAATTTTTTTAATGTTCATTATCACTTTTTTTTTTGTCATCTAGGCTTTGTCTATCCTTTCATAATTATCTTTCTTTCTGATTTTGCTGGTCTTGGCTGACAGATCTCGGAAGTGGTCAACAGTATGAAAGACTTGATTGATTATAGTCGGTTGACAGGAGAAGGGCCAATGGGTAAGTCTCAAATTGCTTTTCTGCATTTCTTATTCCATATAATCTCATAGTCTGTGGTACTGTATGTTTTTGAGAATCTGGTTTGAAATATAATCTATTTTATTTCATCCCTGCCTCTGCCTCTACTATTTGCCTATTTGGCATCCTTCTGTATAGTAATTTCTACCGATTAATTCGTAACGTGTGTTGCTTCCACAAAGCTTCTCTATGTTTTTTGTTGGGTGTTACTTTTTGTCGCCCGGGTATTACTAATATCGCCCAAATTAGGACTTAGACTTTCCAATTATACCCTTTATTACATAAAGGCTTTCTTAAGGCCACTCTTATTTATCTCCCAAACTTCTAACTCAATTACATGACTAAAAACTTTTAAATCATGAACAACCATAATTCACCCACAGTTTACTCGATTTCCGTTTACTACAATTTTGAGAATTTTTTAATCATAAGCTACACCATAGGATGAACAAGTATTTTATACGTAATGAGACTATCCACTAGAGGACGTTAGGATATGTACGTTTCGCCATGAGTCGCCACCTTCTAAGGAGCTGTTGTTTTGGGGATGAAACGTGGTGATGCCATGATGGGACCTGCTGGAGCAGCTTAGGCGAAACAGCCATGGGTGGTTCGTATCCATTACACGACAGCCCCGTCGCGGTTTCATGTACTTGACACGACTGAACCATGGCGTTTTCGTGTACTTCACATGACACCTCCACGGTGTGATCGTGCACCCTACACGACTCACCAACAGTGCTTTCATGTATAATCTACGAACTAGAACCAACCTATACTGAATTGCGACTAATCGGAATTGTGATTTCCCCGATACGATTATTCGTCATCAATACAGTTTTTGCGCATGGACTAGAATAACCAACGAACCCCTGGCCATCGTCTTCTATACCTAATTACTAATTACAACAACAAAAGTCATTTACAGGCTTTTGCAGTGTCTTGAAATCTAGCTTGGATACTAATTACACGTTTTAGTTAGTTGATGAATTTATGAAAATTATAAAAGTGAATTAATGATGTCAGATTAGCTTAATGAGTAATAGCTTACCTTAATTGTTGTTGTTCAAAATTGTTAATGTCAAATTTGGAAGTGTGGTGGGAGAAGAGGGCGTTGATACATTATGTTTGATGATGATTTACCATATAGAGGGTAATAACGTCATTTACTCGGGCGATATGAGTATTTTTCGGGCGACAAAAAGAAAAAGTTTTTTTGTTTCCCTTATTTGTCTTCCTATAATGGCATCTACTTGACAAATTAAGAACTAGGATGGTCCACTATATCTGAAAACATACTCTAAAAGGATATATTAATAGGCATCAGAAGCGTGAGAGTTTGTACTCCTATTATCGCCTTTACATGACAATTTGAACTATAACAGTCACTCCATCGGAGAACATATTATAAATGAAAATTAATAGGAATTGGAAGTTTGACATGGAAAGGTTGTTGGAAATTATGCCACAGCCAAAGTTTTCATGCCTACTTGTAATCATCGTTTTTGTGTTATGTGTGGTCACTATGGCTGACCCGTCCATTTTTCATCTACTTGCAAAAATTGATTAACAGCTTTTTAATTTTGCAACTGATTTTTTTTTGTCTACTTGATTGCAGAAAGTTTGGCCAAGTTTCCTCGAAGAACAGGTACACCGTCAGCACTCCCGGGTCAAAATCAGCAATCTGAGGAGCAGCAGGAAGCAGCAATGGCTCAAAACTCGAACAACAACGACCAGAGTTTGGCTCAGGCAGGACCAATTCAGGCTTCTTTAACCAATGGGGTGGCTAGTGTAAATAACTCTCTTAACGTGTCTTCCTCTTCTACTTCACATAGTACCATAGCCGGGCTTCTTCACCAGAACTCAATGAATTCCCGACATCAGAATCCCATGATCAATTCAAACAGTCCTTATGGTGGTCTAAGTTCAGTTCAAATGCTGTCTCCTGGTTCATCCAGTACAATGCCGCATGCCCAGCAAAACCTGTCTCCTTTACAATCACCAACTCCGTCATGTTCTAATAATCCTCCTCAAACATCGCATGGTACCCTGGCAGGACCACCTGCCATGTCCGGTGATGGAGATACAAATGATACCCAGAGCTCTGTTCAAAAATTCATTCATGAAATGATGATGAACAATCAACTGAACGGTGGTGGAGGGGTGATGGGTTTGGGTTCTCTGGGAAATGAAGTGAAATCTGGTAACTCGGGCCTTAATGGGCCCACAAGTAGTAACTCGAGTATGGGGGGCGGGCCCTTTGGTGGAATTAGTGGAGGAATGGGAATAGGCCAAACACCCCTTGTCAATGGTTTTAGAGGTGGCATGGGTAATAGTTCGATGAACGGAAGGGTAAGTATGAACCAGAACCAGCAACAGCAACATCAACATCAACAGCAACAGCAACAGCAACAGCAACAGCAACAGCAACATGACTTGGGGAACCAAATGCTTAACGGTCTTGGAGCTGTGAATGGCTTCAACGGTCTTCAGTTTGATTGGAAGCCATCGCCATGAAGAGAGAAACTTGGCTGTTTGTGCAGCTCGGAAAGAAATTCAAATCAAGAACTCTTGAGGCTCAGTGATTTGTCATTCCCCTGACGAAGGAAGCAGCACCGTGATAGAGTTTAGGGATGTGCGCGCTCAAGTGTTTTACTATTATTAAAAGAACGTCACATATCCTCGAAAATGTGCTATTTTTCTTATCTGATCTGTAACTTTATCAGGCCCTTCTGTTTTCTCTCATATACAAATCGAGAATGGTGATCCTTTAGTGGTTGAGCGGGGGAATTTCGTCTTCAATCACGTGATTCCTCAGAGGTTGGGAGTTCAAAGTGTTGCTGAACTGAGGTTTAAGGCTTCTAAACAGAAGGTTGAATGTATCATTACATGATCATATATACTCTAGATTAAAAAAGTTTTGTACTAACATGTTGAGATGAAAAAATTGGCAGTCTTCGTTTATATTGATTCAATAGTATTCATCGCTGCTCTACCGCTCAACTCATCCGATCCTATTATTACATGCGTCGTATATTCGTATATGCCCTCCAATTAAAGAAAGACGGGAATTGATCTATTAATATTATTACTTGGTTTTTGGATGGAAAAATTTTGGACTTCTGAAGCGGATTCTCTTATTGTGGGAATGAAGGTACGGTTCCAACTAATTTATTACTAACTATTCGTATTTATGTTCGTATTCATATTCATATTCATATTCATATTCAATGTAACATCGTAATAAAGTTATTGGTTTTTATTTCCGCAGTAACTATCAAATAAATTTGACATTTTGTGTATGATTGAGTAGTGCTAATACCCCTATTAGTTTCACAAGCACTTCTTTTTACTGTGAAGTAACGGTCATGTAATATAATGCCCGTGTTGGGATAAATAGTTGCATATTGCTCCATATATTACATGACCGTTACATCACACGGTAAAATAGAAGCATCTTGATTTTGCTTTACATATAATGAGTAGTGGTGAAAATGTAAACATATCAAATTTACCAACAAATTGGCTTTATTTTTGAGTTCACAATGAGATAACAAATGATTCAAGAACTTAAATATTTATTAATTTTTTCAGCCAAAATGGACTTAGACACTGCTCCAATTACACAGTCAATCCTTTCACCATTCTTGAAGAATAAAATGGTAGGAATGCTCTTTATACCGTACTCAGTAGCAACCTTTGGGGATACATCTGTGTCAAGCTTGAACACTGCTACCTTCCCCGCGTATTCTTTCGCTAATTCGTCCACCAACGGGGCGATTAACTTGCAAGGACCGCACCACGGTGCCCAGAAGTCTACTAGCACCGGAATTGGGCTCTCTAGGACTAGCTCCTTCCAATTTGAATCATTCACATTTAAGACTACATAACCATGCCAAATATAAGTGTTAAGAAATCAATTAACATTGCAAGTTACGGAGTACTTCATGCGTCGCAGTCATTTGTTTACCTATTTCATTTTATGTGTCCCATTCATTTCATAATATAAACGGGGAATGCCATTATGTTATGACGGTATTGGTTGATGGGAATATCGTAAAATAGTTGGTTTCTCTAAAGTCTGTCTGAATTTTAGACGAGAAAAATATCAACATTTTAGAATAAAAAGTCACCTTTATAAAAGTTTATAACTAAAATAGTCACGTTCTAACACTAAACTGATGGATAACTTGATGCGATTGTATAAAATAATGGCACAATAGGACAATAGGTGATCACTAACCATGTCTAGTATAAAAACCATAATTAAAGCGAACAACTAGAGCAATTTTGGAAGCTGGCACGTACAACACATCCGTCATGAATGTCATATTTTCATGACTTTACCAGTTAAACTAATTGCGCTAATAACTGTAATATAATAGTAACACAATTGCACATAATATATTTTTTTTCAAGTGAATTAATGAATTACCTTGGTTGACAGCTTCACTAGCTTTGCATAAAATGCCCGAGTTTCGGGACCGTGTAGGAGACGAGACGAAAGACGGGTTTGAAACGAAGGAAGATGACATCGGAAACGATCTCGTAAAACCTCGAATTGTCGACAAATTACACTTGGGTAACGATTGTGTAGGAGAGTTTTGAGCAAGAACTCTCATACTTGCTGATGTGCTTAACTGCATACAAATTTCAGCAGCCATATTATACTATATTACCTTAGTTTATTATTTTTGTTGATTATTCTATGTTTTAAATGAATTGTTAATGTAATTGTTCATTTTTTTTTGTTGGAAATGTGGATATAATTTTGAGAGAATCTAAGGCTTGTAGAATGGATCATATTCATGTGGATGACAATTGTTTTTGAGGGCATGAAAGGTAAACATGGGCCATACTAATTGGGTCCCACCATTATCTACAGTAATTGGGCTTTTAATAAGGGAGCCCAAGTTTTTTGAAAATTTTTACAAGCCCGACCCATCTAACCACTTGGTGTTAGGACCAAGCTTCAATTTTGAGGGCCCAGTACTCTGGTTAGCCTGTGAAAAACAAAAAAATATCTTGGCTTGTTCTAGCCCGCCCAATCATGGGCCGGTCCCAGCCCAAACCTACTCGTTTCCTTCACGTGGACGATAGGACTGGCCATGTCCGACCTTTTGCTAACCCGACGTGACCCGCTCTAGCTCAAATAAACCTTTACTTATAGCAACCGCAAACCCTAATTTCCTTTAACTCCTAATTAAAATCACATGAATTGCGATATATGAGAATTACTAATGTTGTGCCTAACCTTGGTTGACAAAAAAATAGGAAGTAGAAATTCCGATAAATTTCATCCAATCGAATGGAAGAAGTTGATTAGCTAAACTGATCCTAGATTAGTAACACTTTCTAAACAACGTTTTATTCACTCATGTAAATTTCTATGATAACCCGAATGATCCTGATCCTAGATAAGTAAGACTTTCTAAACAAAGTTTTACTCACTCATGTAAATTTCTATGGTAACCCGAATGATCCATTCTTCTTCTTCTTCTTACTATTATTATTATTATTATTATTATTACTATTTTTTTTTTATAAAACTGCAACTTTTATTAAGATCAATAACAAGTTTACAAGAAATTAGTGGGCAACCGAGATACAATCTAGGCTCCCACTCGCTTAGCAATAGCAAAACCAAGTCTAGTAAAAATGTGTACAACAAAACGATATTGAAATACGAACCGATTACGATATGGCCTAGGTCTTGTGATCTTAAAAATAATTCACCTTATTGATCATAAATCTCTAACTTAATTTAAAAAGAAAAAAAAAAGAGAAAAAGAAGACGAGTATCTTGTTAGTTTAGTCATAGATAGCATCATTAATCATCTGACAAGAAAACCGTATTAAGACCATATTTACTAGTTATATTGATTTAGTTAAAGAAAACAATCAAACAAGATTAGCTAAGCTGTCTTTTTCTTACAACACTTTGGACCTTATATCTTAATATCTATGCCTACTAAATTGACTGTCGACACGTCAATATTTTACATTCAAGAATTTTAGAACCAATTGGTTAACTTAACTCGTAGATTTACACAAATTCTCATATTGTAAGATGATTTTACAGTAATAAATATTCAATTGATGATCGGGGCTATATGAGAATCAAATAAATTATATTGTCATGTATTATATGGAGTGCGTACTTAAAGGCGAATCTAGGGAAGCTAGCAGTGATGCTCTTCCTTGCTGAACAACACAAATTTCAAAAATTCTTAATTAATATTTTTCGACCAACATGTAACGTCAAATCCTGGTTCTGTCACAACTCACAAATTAGCTTTAATATTGATTAACCGGTTAATAATGGCTCAACACTTTTGTAATAGTCCAAAGAAACAAAAAGTTTTTAGTTTAACTCTACATTATTTAATCAAGGGTTTATTCAAGGTAGTTCTCGTAGCATTGAACTATGACATGTTTCATTAGACATATTTCGTCTGGGTCACTTCATCCCCTATATAATTATTTTGAACTACCTCATGAACATTGATTTATTGGTGATTTCATATACAATAGTGAAGTACTCCGTATATAATATAATAATTGGATTTAAAGTGGACCACCCATTTATATATCTAGAATAATGAAGATAGTTAAGTCTAATTATTAAGAGGTTAATTTTGCATGTCTTAACTTGATTTTTACTCATAATCAATTTTTCTAACGCATGTCTAAAGGGCACACAATAATAACCTAAATATAGTAAAATTTACTTAATATTCTCATTAACTGTGGTGAAAATGAAATTATTATACTATATATGTAAATCTTGCCATATATTACTTCTGTGCCCTTAGAGCACTTACACGTTAGAAAAACCTACTCGAATTTACCATTTACCGAGCGACCACAAACTAACGGCTATTAGTTTCCAAAATTATATAAACAAAATAATCTCCAATCCCTTTATTACGAGACTAATTATAGTCGATGTGGTCCATAAGAAAACAAATTATCAAGGAAAACAAGTAGTTTTAAAAAAGCAAGTTATATCCTAAATTACATAATTTCATCAACCATGAGTTGTCAAATGCCATTTACTGTACACATCATCTTATATAACATGCATATATAAACCCTAAATTAGCAAAAAAATGGTTGCATAAGAAAATTAAATGAAGCTATCGTCATATTCAACTACTTTGTAACAAATTTCATTGAATTTTGTGGTAACAAAAAAATGAAAGATGTCTGATATTACATGATTGCAAAGAATGGACTTCTGCAAAAGTATATTTGTTATTATGGGTGTTTAATTAATGAAGTTACCCTAAATTTGGATTATTTGGGTAGTCAACATGCAGGGTTTGTTGAGTTAATGTCCTTTTTTGGACCTGTTGTTTGCTATTTCTAGGGTTTGTAATTTTAAATTTGGGTATGTGTTACTTATGATATGGGGACCTTTCTCTTAGGGTATGTATGTATTTTAGTAAAATTATTATGATGTTATTTTATACAATTGATGTGACTTTAACTCCCTTTTATTTTCTTGTGTAGATTATCACTTACTTTGATGTATGCACCAAAATTTATGTTTGTGCCTTCATAAATTAAGGCAATAGTGACATTTAGGATCTGTCTTAATAATTACTCTTATATACCTATGGAGTACACAAATTCTCACCGAAGAAAAATCAATTCCGTCTTCAGCTAAATGTAGTCATTTTAACGATAAATGTGATAATGTGAAAAACAACCTATTATAGCTTAGAAAATTGTGCTACTAACATTTCGTCTTAAATGGCTTGGGTCACATTTACCCCGTTTTTAGCAAAAGACGAAATGTGACCGTATTCAGTAAAACCTATTGGATGGAGTATTACTCATACCTAGGAGTATTGCTATAATATTTTGAGAATGATGCATAATTTGTTGTTCAATGAACTATATGAGAAGATGATACTGAAATTTGTAATTGTGTAACTTAGATATGTGTTGTGTACATATGTTTTGAACTCTATTTTTTCTAAAATGTAAATTTTAATATCAAGGACAATGTTATGGGTGATTATGTACCCGAATACTAGAGTTGCACAGAGTGCTATTTACCGTTAACAAATTACTCCATATAATGTTAACTAAGGTATTAGCATTAATAATACTCCGTATATTATTGTACTAGGTTTCTCTCTCAGAAGATAATAATGTGATTTACTATTATGTCACTCTAATGAATTTATGAATCGACTTATATATTGATGTTTTTATGTGCCATTACGTACATTAAACAACTTTTAGTTTTATCATTTTATCGTTAGCAAATTATATAGTTAAATGATATCGATTGGAGTTATTACCATAATACGAAGTATATTTTTACACGACGATGTTGGTGTCACAGTGAAATGGTCTCGTAAAATAGGATACTACTTACTAGTTACTAGTACGAGTGATGACATTTGGTTTGCATTAACTGCTACCTATAAAGCCATAACATGGGCATTTCTACTTAAGGATATCTGAAAGACACACAAATAAACACATGACATATTTTCAGGAAGAAGCTTAGTTGTCCTCAAGAACACTTTAATGCCTTACTATATATAGGCTAAAGTAGTAGTCCTCGTTGTATTATTACATATAAAAAACTTAATAATTATATGAGCAAATTAGTACTCTACTTAGGTGGCCGTTGGATTAATTATGTCCTGGTTTCACTAAACTATATACGTCAGATGATTTACCTAGTTCATTAAGTTCGTTAGAGCACTTAATCATCGCGGTTATTAAGAACGGAGTATGTAACGTACGTATAGTGAAAGTAATTAAAAACATGTTTTATTATATTTCGGAAAGATAAATGAGTCATCACCAATTAATATTGAGTATCAGTATGTATTACCGTTTTACAAACAATACATATGATGTATAATCCATTACATGATGGACCCTACATAACAACATGTACATGACAGGGTGGTAGTGAGATTTTGCGCCACCTGCTCGCGATCTAAAGTTGTCTTTGAAAATTAAATAGCATTCTTTGATATATTTGTGACGGGATCTTGACAAAAAAGATTATTTTGAAGGTTGGCCCTTAATTAGGAGCAATAACAATGTCATATTTCATTAATTCGTCTAAGGTTTAAGAAATTATGTCCACAATGGCTGACATATATATAAATTTCTTAAATGAAAATTAGAAAATATGTAATCAGCTTTCACATCTTTCAAAGTCATGTGTATTGGTTCAAAATTCCCGTATGTGAACAAATTAAGTTCTTATTTTAGAACTCAGTCCTTAAAATTAAGAATAAATTTTTAGTTGCAATGGACGGCCTTTTTTAAGTTCGGTTCTTGTTGATACTTTTTAATACCTCAACCATTATATATCAATAAGTAATCCAACTAACTTATAATTAACGATCTTATTAATACCTCAACCATTATCAATAATTAATACTTTTTGGTATGTTTTTAAAGGAAGAGTGTTGAATTCATTTTCACAAATTATGATAAATAAATAAGATGTGTTGAAGACTTGAAGTATAGAAGATATTGATTCAATAACCACCAAAACATGGTGACGGCTACTTGATCGCTTTCCATGTAATTAATGTAAATTTAATTAGCATAGTTTAGTTGACAAGGTGAGTGTTTGATTTCGTGCGTTATGAAATCTCAATCAGTTAAAGAACCATGTTTTATTCTTATTGTAAATATTGGTCACTTCAAGTTTCAAAACATTTGCAATAACTTTTGGTAGAAGTTCAAATATACAAGTTTTAACTCTTGGTACATACATGCTCGTACATTACCACTTAGATTGTTATACAATACTACGATGTTACAAGGTGCCGCCAGCACCAGGTAATACATCTATTGAGTTTCGATATTATTATCTCAAATACACTTGTGGGGTCCATCTATTATGAAGATATATTGATAGACCCTACTATTCACCAAGCCAGTATATGTGAGAGGGTTGTATCAAGGATCTCGGTATCACCTTCTTACATGTACGTGCAAATCAGACTGCATGACGATGTAGGTGTTTACTTTCGATTTTAGATCAAGTATCACCATGACAGCGACCTATGGAATTACTAATCATAAATATGGTGAAAACCTAAATGAGATTGTTGTATACGTATAACAGTCTCATATGAAACTAATTGATGAGATAATAGCGATAATTAGAGAAGAAGGGAAAGGAATTTGAAAGGTTGATATACCTTATTAAACATGCTAAGTTATTAGCTTGAAAATCTATCTCTTTCATGAAGTTATTATAGCTAGTAAGCCATTATCACATATCCAATGACATCATGTTTCACCTGTTCATGAGTTTGAGGCAATGACAACTACTCTTCCTTCTCTTATTCCTATAATATGTCAATTCTAAATTAAATCTGGAATTTTAGGTAACAATTTTATGATATATCCAATTTGCATGCTATAAATACATTACCAACTTAGCAAGTAGTATAGTTTTACATTTGTATTAATACTTTGTATTATATACATTATATGAATTTAATGCTTTGCTCTTTACTATTTTAAGATCATGTTTTCTAAATTCGTACGTTAACTTTTGACTTGGATGTTCCTCTAATTTGTACTCCACTGATTGTAGTTAACTAAATTTAACAATAGTTACCGTACAAGAAGTTACATGATTAACTTTTGATAATAGATAAAAACAAGAAATATTAAACAAATTACAACAAATTAAAGGTAACAAAGTCATTATTAATATATAATACGACAAGAATTATTATAAAACTAACTACATTTATATCAATTAATCTAAATTAAGCAAACTTTAGGAGTTTATGCCGTATTTAGGTAATTAAATACTCCGGCTAACACTATTGTAGATTTTTCGTTTTTAGCAATAAAAAAACACACAAATTACAATTTATTTGTATTTCTATTACATTCATTTCGCAAATTTACTTAATAAATCTATTTAAAGAAAATTAAAACTACCCCGTGAATTTCACGGGTGTTATTACACTAGTTTATTTGTATTTCTATTCCGTTCCCACGTATAATCCAATCAATTTAAATATTTATTAAAATTAGGCCTCTGTTGTCGTTACAGGATAAATACTCCCTTCATCCCATATATAAAAATATATTCAAAAAACTTTGTTACGATGAATGTAAATATTTTATTATTATGTTTTACTTTGTACTCGTATTATTTAAACACTTATTTATGATTAAAGTTATTATTAAACTTTGACAATTTGACCTCAAAAAATCGGACTAAGGAGCTAAATAAGATAATAAGGGGATAGTGACCGTCACAAGCAAGACTAATTGTTGATCATTAGTCTTTACTAATAAAACGTGTTTCCAAATTCACGCATAGAAGTTAAACACCCGATATTTTTTAGTATATAAATTACAAGTTAGCAGATTTATAGACATAAACCTTTAGCATTTTTCTTTCTATAAACAAATCTGATCTTTAGCATATTTTGGTTAACATTGTATGGATGAATATTATGCACAAGGGTTTACGTGTAACTATAAAGTATAAACCAGTCGTTGGTTTGTCATGGCTAAAACTTGGACAAGGTTAGATTCACATACATATTGTGTAAATATTTCCCCAAAAATAATGCATCTATGGTAGCCTTTAACCGAACCATATATTAAAGTAACTTTTATTACGCCTCTTATACTCCTTCTATCCAAGTAAATAATCTACATTTCTTTTATTTAATGAGGAGAAAATAAATCAAATATAAATAATTGACTGAGACGGGGAAGAAAAATCTTAAAATAAAAGCTGTCAACGAAGAATTTGCTATCTTGGGCTATTGAGCATGGGTATTATTTACAAGGAATGAGCTCAATTCTATAAAACTCAAAAATTATTCTGCTTTTGTTTTGGTATGTAAGGAGGTGTGATGTAATGCAATACAAGGGGCATCAATTTCCTCAAAAGATAAAAATTACTACGTATATACTAAGAGAATTACTTTCGGTATAAGAAGATTACAAAACAGATTATAAATAGCATATTTTACTATAAAAATTGACCAATATATTTAATTAGCATAATTAGCTAAAGTGTTTAGTAATTAGCTGCTTATGATTAATTAATAGAATGTGATTTTCTTTGTAAAATAACGTAATTATCTTATTTTTAGAATATGTCAATCATGTTGTAAAATTAAAATTTGCATATTGATTAGTTAAACACCAACTTATAATTTTTTTCACCTGATACAGATTTATAAATTTCGAACCATTTAGATTAAAATTAGCAACAAGATCAACTACAAATTGTTCCGTTAAGTATACTTCAAAACAAATCCAATTTTTTTTAATTTGTCCAACTTAACATTGTCTCATAGCTCAACCAACTCCATTAAATCAAAGAAAGGTATCCAAAGGTTAACAAGAAAATTCGGAAGGTCAAGAGAAAGCTTGATACAAATCGGCGAGTCTAAGCAAGACGGATTTACATGTGACTATGTGAGAAGGACCATTTCAGTAAGGAAAACCATTTACTTATTACAAATAAATGAATTATCTTTTTATATAATGGAATCGTATTATATCGTAAGACAGTCTTACGTGATATTTATTGTGAAGGTTATTGAAGAGGAGAAACATGGACTCATGGAGCATTATCATACACTACAAACGACTTGTAAAGATTGCAATAAAAGTGCAAGTAGTTAAAATGCAAGTAGTTAAAATTCAGACCAATAAAAACACGACAGTAAAAAAAACAACCTTGTTCAAGTTCTCCATTTAGAACAAGAAAAAAAAATAAAAAAGATTAAAAAAAAATGTGTCGTGTGAAACCAACAAAAGTGACTGCCCATCCACAACCCTAAAACCTCAACCTACTCACTTTCTTATTCTGTTAACTCTTATTTCTCTTCTTCCTTTTAAACCTTACACTATACATTTATTTGTTGCACTTATTTTCTTCATCTTCTTAATCTTTCTTCTCCAACCATCTTCCTTTTAATCTATAATAATAGTCAAAATAATCCATCATATATAATTATATTATATACACTATATTGGATGTAAAGCTTGTGTTAAATTATATTAATTTATTGAATTAAATTAATTTAATTTAAGTTATATTTATAATGGAAGATTCAAGTGGTAATAATTCTAGTGATAATGAAATAAAATCATCTAGTAGTTGCCCTAGAGGCCATTGGAGGCCAGCTGAAGATGAAAAGCTTCGAAAACTCGTCGAGCAATTCGGCCCTCAGAATTGGAATTCCATAGCTGAAAAGCTCCAAGGAAGATCAGGTAATTAGTTTAACATGATGATTAGTGATTAGTGATTAGTTATCTTAAGCTTTGTGTTTAATCAATTTCTATAGGTCAAGCATCTCTTTGTCACTTTCATGTTTGATGAGCCTACATACCAAATTTAAGGGGATGTACTACCAAATTTAATATTTTATTTATTTTATACTTAGTATATGTTGAACTATTACTTTTTTTTTCTTCAATTAATAAATTATTTTTGTATATTCTTCCGTTCTATTATGTAAGTCGTTTGAGATTATTTAAAAAGAATTAAGAAAATATTGAAAAATGTTGTACTAATAGTTAGTGTTAATTGTTAATGCTTTGAAAAATAAAAATAACATTTAATACATAAAAAAATGTAAAATGACTTGTAAAATGAAAATTTTAATTGATTTTTTTACTAAAATCTTATATTATGAAAGGGACGGAGTATAATTTTTCACATATACTCATGTTCTTGTAACAAGATAATTATTCATGAAAAGAATATTCCTTGATTTTATATTTTAACTTTAATTTATCAAAAAGTATGGAATTAAATTAATTACTCATAGATTAAAAATTCTCAAGAAAGATGAATTGATTAATTAGATTTTTTAGTTAAGAACTCACTTTCTTCTATATCTTGTTATGTTACCTAGGTAAGAGTTGTAGGTTGAGGTGGTTCAATCAACTAGATCCAAGAATTAACCGTAAGCCCTTCTCAGAGGAAGAAGAGGAGAGGCTCTTGACGGCTCACCGGATACACGGTAACAAGTGGGCGCTAATCTCACGGTTGTTTCCGGGAAGGACCGACAACGCGGTAAAAAACCATTGGCATGTTATCATGGCTAGAATGCAAAGGGAAAGGTCCAAACATGTCCACCAAACTGGTAAAAGACCCATGATTTCTTCTCATAATAATAATTCCTCTATAATCTCATCAACTCATCATCTTAACAATATTAGTACCCCGAAAAATGATGGAAATTTCAAGTGGAATCATTCTCATGGTGCGAATATATCTTTGAATTTTCCGTCACCAATTTTAGAGAAATTTAGGGCACCATCGATAATTGGGAATGATTATATTACATTTAACTCACCATTTGAGCATCAACACTTTCAAAAAGGCGGTACACGACGTTTATTGTCATCATATGGGTCTTCTTCACTAGGTCATGGTGGTAATTCATATATGGAATTAGATTTACATAAGGTAAATTCTATGTCTTCTAGTAAATACACACCCATTCACAACCAAAAGAACCCGAGTGTGAGAATTTCGTCGATGATTGGGCCATCGTCGTTGGATTTGGATCGAATTGAGGTTGGAAAAGAGCAAGAAGACGATGGGGAAGCCATGTTAATGAGTAATTCCAAGCAAATTCGTTTCATAGATTTTCTTGGGGTGGGAATCTCTTCTTAATCATCATTAATTAAGTTAAATTAGTTATATTTCATATTTACTTTAGTAACTATATATGATTTGGACTATGAATTAAGTATTGCGGCCTATGTAATTGACATCTTTGATGATATACTCGTCCCTCTTTTTTTGTTTTTCTCTTGTGCATGTGTTAATGCATGTTGAGAGGGACTATATAAATTAAACCAAGCATTAATTAAGGTAATTATTAGCTAGTAATGACTAATTACTTTCGTTTGTACATGTATTATTTAAGTTATTGGTACGTGTACTAGTTCATCGATCATCGTCTACATCGAATATATATATTTACTTTGTACTCATCGTATTTATTCAGTACTCTCTGGTTCACCCTTTATATATCGATACATATTTATTCTTGTTCGGTTATACTATCAGGTTTATCCGAAAATAAAATAGATAAAAACGTAAAATGCGTGTATATTTTTACTGGATCAAATTCGAGGACCTCTAATTATTATGGCGAGTTTTATAATAACCCAACCAAAAATGTTATGAGTTGTATATTTCGGTATATACTTATTCTTGTTTGGTCGTTGTACTATCAGAGTATCAGGTTTATCCGAAAATAAAATTGATAAAACCGTAAAATGCGTGTATATTTTTACAGAATCAAACTCGAGGATCTCTAATTATTATGGCGAGTTTCATAACAACCCAACCAAGTGCTATGAATTGTATGTATCCATAATTATGTGGATGAGTTAATAAAGTAGGTTGATGAGAGTCTCCATCACTATATATACATTTAATTTGTTTGAATTTCCAAATATGAGTTGAAGTATGTTTTTTTCTTAGGAAAGTAAGAATAGAAATAAGTTGTGTCAGAAATCTCACGTAAGACATCACTTAAAATGCTTATTATTTAACTTATTTGTTTCAAAGAGTTTTCCCAACATGTATATGAATGCTTTGCTCTCATTATTGGAAACTTTTAAGCTAATATTTTCTATTTATGTTCATGTCTCTGAAATATTAGTATAACGAAGAAAGTGATGCTTAGCTGTGTTGAACAAGGACGTATTACTAGCCTTTCTTATTATGTTCATGATTTAATATTTATTTTACTTGAATTTACATGCATAAGTTAGCTCTAAATGTGCATGTGCATGCAATATACTCTATATTCCGTAGATAAAGAACGGAAATTAAATAAAAATAATGTATGCTATACTTATGCTCACAATTTAAATGATGTTAATCTTGAGTTTTGTAGTAGAGTTATTTTAACTATGTTTCCATCATAGTAATAGTAATAGTAATAGTAATAATGTTGTAAAGACGAAGTAGAAAGTTATTGAATATTTATTTTGTTATGATGTACTATTTGACTGTACATTTACAAATAAAAATCGGTTTAATCAAATTGTATTAATAGATTGATAGATTGTAATTTAATTCTCAATTTCTAAGTTAATATCACATTTAGAAGGTATTAAATGTTTAAATACAACCCTAAACGCTGTATTTAACATTACCCTTTAATAACACTATCTAAACCGAACTAAACAAAACAAGGATATATCCTGGTATAAGTTTATTGACTCAGGATAATACGGAGTAAATTTTTAAATATGCATCTCAATTTTCATTTTGAAATTTGTTTTACAAGGTCCGCCACTAAAAATTTGTTGCTAATGTTATTTCGTTCCTCCCTAATTTTATTTATATTATGTCGAACAACTTGAGCTCGATATAAATAGGATGGAAGAAGTTTTCAATTCGAAATGTTAAATTAATTGACAAGAAATGTAGTGTTTGATTTCGTGGGGTAAGAAATCCCAATCAGTTAAGAAACCAACTTCTACTCTCTTTTAACCTAAGCTATTCATTACTTACAATCGCATAGTCAAGCCACCAATACGAAAGATTAAACCAAGTCTCACAATTTGACCTTTCATAACCACGAGGAAGCGAGCTAATCAGCTAAGGGTATACTCCCGTGTTCCCAGTTAATTGTTATCCTATTATTTTTTTTGGTGTCGCAATTAATTGTTGTTCTTTATATATTAGGAAGATTTATGAGTAATTTGACTCTCAAATGGAACTATTGTCCACTTATCATCGACTACGTATAACTACAAATGACCATCTACTCTTTCCTTGGTCTTTATGACAAAATGAAAGGACAACAATTGAGCCGGACGAAGCAAATAAAAAGTAAATTTTTATATTTGATGATCATAATAAGATCAAATGTCGTATTTCCTTTACAAAGGTTTGTACATTTTCAATAAACCTGTTGTATTATAAGAGCAAATAATTATTTTTAATAATGATATCTATAGTGTATTATTCATTTAATTGTATATGAAATTTTTTAACTAGGTTGGTTCTTAAGAAGTACGGAGAAACTTATTATTAATGCAACTAATAAGGTAAGGGTAATAATTTTGCTTTATTGAAATAAATTTGATATTGATGTTAAATTCACAAATTCTCATTTACGACGGGTCAAATCCTTCTCAAGCTTGCCTTGCCACTGGTAAAATGACATTCTATTTTAATTATAGATTTTATGTTTAAACTCGTGAAGGAGAGTTTTTGATAAAATACGACTTATAAATTCTATAAGTGTAAATTGTATTAATGAATTGCATTGTGTTTGATTTACAACCCTATTCTATTTATACAAAATATAAGGGTAGTTATAATAATATTGTGACCCTTCATCACTGGTCACGTTGATTCACCAAGGGGCATGATTACCGGTATTGCACTCCAATACCGTAATATACTCCAACAGTTTTACTATCGTAGTGCTCTTACCCGGCTGGATGACGTCGTTGGGGGAGATGAGATATTAGATAGCTGAACATAATTTGGACCTACTTTGATTGATTTATGGTGTTAATTCGTTGGGCCTTGTTTAATGGACTGGCCTTATATCAGGAGACTAGTTGTCTAGTTTTATACTACAATTTGTGAGAATAGCGGATAGCCCAACAGAAAGTTCGTATTTTCCATTTACCCAAAGTTAATGGGCCTGATTCATTAGGATTTTAGTTCACTAAGCCCATTACTAAAAAAACTCAACGCTTTGAAGGCCTTAAATTGCATAATTCCAATTCCAATTCCAATTCCAATTCCAATCCCAATCCCAATCCCAATCCCGATCCCACGAATAGTTCACTAAGCCCATTACTAAAAAAACATTGGACCATTAACTGTCAGCAAAATGCAAAGACATCTACTTCGAGGTCTCAGCTCTATTGATATTACAGCAGCAAGTGTCACTCAAAATGTCCATATTTATTTCCAATGAAGATAGATCGGGTTGCATATAATTCAAAAAGAAACTTTTACTATTTTCAAAGGTAATTTATTTCACTTAATTATTAGTCAAACTTTTTCTTATAATTCATAATTTTTATAAAATTTTCTAATACAATAGGATGAAAAAACTAAAGCATGTAATTTGAATATTACTCTGTAAAATTTATTTTTGATGTTACTATGTACGTTATTTCCTGTAAATTCATGCAACGTCGCAAACAAGCCTATGCTTTAAGCCACATTCAAAATAAAGGAAAGAGAGTCCGCTCGAAAACTAATTAGCAATACAAAAAACAATTCTTTATCTTTAAATTATAAAATTGGACAATTTTTTCCTCTTTTATTTGCTTAATAAAACACTCGTATATACAGCTTCGCCACAAGCAACGAAAGGGGGTCTACGTGTTAGAGAGTCTAGGGTTTAGTATAAGACGTCAAGGTGACGGCTACGGTATGACGACTGTCATTAGGGTTTGGTAATGCTTAGGGTTTTATTGTAAGGTATTATAAATACCGATCCTTCTATGTTATCAAGAACACAACTCAATAATACAACGATTGTCTTTATGAAACTCTCCCCTCTCGATTTCTAATATGGTAACAAAGCCTCTTTCTTGAGGACTCTAAAACAAAATTAATCGTTTCCGCTTTCTTGCCGGTGGGTTATAATCTACGGTACCCACCGGCAGGACTTTGTAGTAAATGATCTTTCAATAAAAAAAAAACTACAATTGATAATCATCCAATTTAATGGCACGTAATGTACAAAACTTAGCGTGCTCCCGAAAATGATTTTAACGGATAATTTTCCGTTTTGTTGAAATTTGTTAGGTCCGATTAGTGTTCCTACAAATTTGTTTTAATTTTCGACAAGTCCGAAAAGCTTAACGTTCTTGTTCGGAGAATTTTATTAACGAGTTTGTACTCGTTCATCTTACCAACCTTGCGAAGATGAAGATGATAATGAAGTCAAAGAAGATGAAGATTGATTTTTATTTCTTATTTTATTGTTAGTGCAAACTCATGGAAATTTTTATCAAAATTACCATGAGTTTGAGGGGGGATGTTAGAGAGTCTAGGGTTTAGTATAAGACGTCAAGATGACGGCTACGGTATGACGACTGTCATTAGGGTTTGGTAATGCTTAGGGTTTTATTGTAAGGTATTATAAATACCGATCCTTCTATGTTATCAAGAACACAACTCAATAATACAACGATTTTCTTTATGAAACTCCCCCCTCTCGATTTCTAATACTAGGGCCCGCTGTCGCGAGTGTTCCCACCCGATCATATATTATTCATATGGCTTTTTTTTTCCATTTCTACCTTTAAAAAGACACAAAATTTCAATGAAGATGAGAATCAACCGTCACAAGCTGAAAACGGATAGTACATCTCTCACAATAATATGCAAGTGAGCATGGCAAGTGAAGTACAAATGATTCCCCCCACTTACCCTCCTAATTGCATATTATAAGAGGGGAACTATCCGTTTTTAACTCGTGACGGATAATGCCCGTCTTGAGTTAGGCAAGTGGATAAAAAAGACACTTCTAACAATCATTGATCACAAGACCTGGACTACTCGGAATCCGACCTGGAATTGAAATCACGTTGCCGCAACTTCTTACTTGTTAGTGTAAAAGTACAACACATGTGTTTCCAGCTTCTGTACTGTCAACTTTTGATGTCTCTGTCTAATCCATAATCCATGTTATTCACTTTTTGGAAATAATAATAAAAGTAAAATGTTCCACACTAGTTCACACTTCAAGCTTTGAAACTGTACGTGTTAAATATGTTGAATTACACTTTCTCTTCTCGTATCACTCTAGAAATTGTGTACAAAGTTCCACACTAGTTGATTTCCATTTTAGATTTTAGTATCACCATAAAATATTCTACTAAAAAGAAGAATAAGGATAAGAAGTAAATTAAACTACAAATGAATTATTATTTATATTTGTTTTATTGATTAGCTTAACTCACTAAGAATAAACTGGGTAAATAAGTGTTTGAAGTGAAGGTAGTAAAAAGTAATAATTTCTAAAGTAGTGTAGTCGTATATTCTTATATAATACACGACAAAAAAAATGCTTATTGTGAGTAGAGATTGCAATGGATCCAGGACCCTATCCAGATCCGCGGATCCGGACCCTGATGGAGCGGATATGGATCTCATTTTTATGGTGAAGAGTCAAGGGCGAGATCACCTAAGAGGGGGAGGGGGTGAATTAGGTGTCTATTTAAAATTTTAAGCTTAATTAAAGCTTCTTTAAAAACTGTATGATCACTAAGACACTACTTAGAAAAAAGGAGAAGTTGACAACTTCGAACTAGAAAGTTAGAAGTATTCAACAACAATTCAGCCAGTAAATGTCACAGTGGAATCAACAGTGATATCAGAATGCAGCGGAAATATTAAAAACGAAATAGACAAAACTCAAGGATGTTTTTTAAATTGGTTCGGTCACTACTCCGCGACCTACATCCAACGTTATCTTATTAAACATCTTTGACGTAAACTCATACAAACAAAGACCCCGAATAATAAAACAACTCCCCAACCTACTCCGGTTGCTATTTGCTCAATGCTACTCCGCACCAAGACTTATGCTCAAAGCTACTCCGCTAAGAGACTTCCCCAACTCTTTCGAGTTGCTATTGCTCAAGACTACTCCGCCAAGAGACTTCCCCAACTCTTTCGAGTTGCTAGTTGCTTAAGATAACTCTATCTTAAGACTTGTTCTACTCGTTTGTTACAAGACTTGTGTTTCTCAAAATGTTCACAAAATGAACGGTGGAGAAAACGATTAAGTACTAACACGAGATCATCGAACACAATACATGCTTTGTTACAACGAACTAGCTCTTTGTAAAAGACTTAAGAAAAATATTTTGCAAAACAATTAAGTATGAAATGTTAAATGATTTTTGCAAAGATAATTACTCAATAAAACTCAAAGTCTTTTAAGCTTGAAAATATTTTGTTGTTGCACTAATTGTTCAAGTGAAATGAGTGTAGTATTTATAGTGTAAGATATAGTGTACCTTACAATAAAAATAATACAAAAGTTGAAGCTTGAACAACAATTAAAGTGCCAAGAGAGAGGCAGCCAAAGCCGTGGCTCCTTATGCAAGAAGGACAAATTCTTGCATAAGTAACCAAGTTTACTTGGGACTCTAATTTTTCAGCCAAATCTTTAGACAAAAATAGGTTAGGTTTTCTTACAAGAAAGACTATAAATGGTGATGTTTATGGGGACCATAAACATTACCAACTAGATTTCATGCCCGTGCGATGCACGGGTTTACGTTAATGTCATTTTTCGTAATTTTCCTATAACAGTTAACTTATAAAAATAAATTTTTGAAGTTTTAAGATTATAATAAAATATACTCCGTAATTTTTGAAAAAATAATATTGATATATTGATTCAACTTATTCTATTTTAAACATATGTTACCAACCTGATCGGGACTCAAGTTATATTTGATCTATATTATGACTCGAAAAATGATTCAAAGTACCTAAGAATTAAGCTCTTTAAGACAATGTTTAAGAAACTCAAAAGATTTTGGGTTGATCACCTCACCTTATGCTAATTGTTCGATATGGAGCAATTCTACTATTTATAGTTATTAGTATATTCGCCACACATATATTGTTTTTCAATGTGAGATATATAATATACTAAGAATCACAAAGTATATGCAAATAATATGAAATTCTATACTGTAATGATAACATTTTTTTTTTTTACCACAAATCTAATTATATTATTTTCATAACTAATACAAAATTTTAAGAGCTCTCTAAAACAATACTCTCTCCGTCTTAATCATTTGTTTGCCTTTGATTAAAATACTCCTAAAAAAAAGGCAAACAAATAAATGGCCGGGACGAATGGAGTTTTTGAGAGACGTAAATGACTTTGGGTTCATCTCTAAGTTTCAAGGACGACTGTTATTTATAATCCCGTGATCATCTCAGCTTATGATATTTCTCTGATGTGGGACAATTCTTCTATTTATACATAGTATATTCACCACACTTACATTACTTTTCAATGTGAGACAAATAACAAATTTGGTAGTTACCATTAAAATTATTATATATGATACTTTCCTGAATTAATTTTGATGATGTAAATTTCATTAAGGTAGAAATAATAATACAAACTTTTAAAATCTCTGAAAGATAATACTTGAAAGATTCAAAAGATTTTGGGTGAATATCTAAGTTGAAAGATTACTCATTTTCACTATATTTTTTGTGAATTGAATGTAAAAAATTTTATATACAAATTATAAACACCACTTGAATATATAATATAAGAAATGTATATTGAGATAAATAAAATATTTTTCACTTTATTTTTTAATGATATTTTCCTCAATTAATTTTTGATGACATAAGTTTCACTCAAAAGATTATGGGTTGATATCTAAGTTCAAAGGATGAATCTTATTTATAATTATAGGATTACCCTAACTTATGATATTTTTCTGATATAGGACAATATACTATTTATACGTAATATATTTACCACACTTGTATTATATTTCAATGTGGGACAAATAACTTGTTAAGTAGTTCACCATCAAAATTATTACTTATATAGGATATTTTCCTAAATTTTCTAAATTAAGTTTGATTATGTAAATTTTACTATTGTTTTAATAATACAAATTTTAAAGGTTCATTAAACCAATACTTATGAGACTAAATCACTCTTATTTATGATCATGATTAGTATATATATTTTCTAAAAATACATTATTTTTCAATGCGAGACTAATAACACATTAAGTAGTTTATCATCAAAATTATTATTTATGATAATTTTCTAAATTAATTTTTAATAATGTAAATTTAACTATTGTGACTATTATAATTCCATTTTGTTAAGAGCTCTCCAAAACAATAATTAAGAGACTTAAAAAATTGTAGGTTTATACCTAAATTCAAGTATGACTCATATTTATAATCATAGGATCACCCTATGTTATAATAATTTTTCAATGTGGGACAATTTCCAATTTATAAGTAATATATTCACCACATATACATTATTCTTCAATGTGGGACTAATAACAAACTAAGTATTACACCATCTTTTTTCATATAATATTTATTTTTAACTGTTACTAAACTGTTATATTAATATTAGAATAATAAAAAAATATTTTAAATGTCATTTATTAAAATTTTAAAGTCATTTATTAACATAACAATATAAAAAAAGTAGTTTAAAAGCTCGTGCGATGATCATATTTATGATCACTCCACTTTATGATAATTTTTTAATGTGGTACAAATTTTGATATTTATACGTAGTATAAATTCACAAGTCATGATACCTACATTGTTTTTTTCAATATTGAACAAATAACACATTAAATAGTTTACCATCAAAATTATTATTTATGACACTTTTCTAAATTAATTTTTAATGATGTAAATTTCACTATAGTGAAAATTATAATACAAATTTTAAGAGTTGTGTAAGACAATATGTAAGAGGCTCAAAAAAATTTGGGTTGAAACTTTAGTTCCAAATATGATTCCTATTTGTAATCATAAGATCACCCACCTTATGATGATTTTCTGATGTGAGACAATTCAATGTATGGCAAATAATATACTAAAAATTACACCAAATATGTTCAAATAATATGAGTTTCTATACTTTTCAGGGTTTTTTCCACCACGAATCTAATTAATATTTTCTTCATATATTTTTTTACAATACTTCAATTTTTTTAATAATACCTTTTAAAATTAATTTTTGATGATGTAAATTTAACAATTGTGAAGATAATAATAGACAAACTTTTAAGAGATCTCTAAGACAATACTTAAGAGATTTAAAAGATTTTAGTTTGTTATATAAGGTCCAAGAATGATTCCTATATTTAATCATAGGATCACTCACCTTATGTTAATTTTATGATGTGGGACAATTTTATTATTTATACATAGTATATTCATCACATCTACAAACATTTAAGAGATCTCTAAGAGATTCAAAAATTTTGGGTTGATACATAAGGTTTAAGGATGACTCCTATTTATAATCATAAGATTACCCACTTTATTATTTTTCCAATGTGGGAAAATTCTATTATTTATATGTAATATTTTTAGCACATCTACATTATTTTCCAATGTGGGACAAAGAATAGTTATGAATTTAACTTTTATTTAAAGAGTTTCTAAAAAGTTGAAAAGTTGATAATATTATTAGGAAAATAATTAATTTAAAAAATATAATCAAAATTTAAGAGTTTAACCATAACTTGGAAAGTATATGTATGAATATGATGTTGAAAAGTTGATAATATTAAAATTCAATCTTTATATAATAATATATTTTATTTAATATTTAATTAGCATAATAAAATTATGTGTAAGGTAGTTTTATCAATAAAAAATAAAATAGTGTTTTGAAATAGTTGGAGACTCTCTCGTTGCCTGAAAAAAGCCTCTTTTATATATATATATTGATATTGATTATAGTAAAAGTAAGCAACCATATTTAGCAAGTGTCTTCTTTTCCAAGACAACAAAAACTTCCTTTCAATTATAAGGATCCTAAAAAATTTACGCGGATCTGGATATGGATCTTGTTGTTAAGATCCATACCCTACCCACGGATCCATATCTTTTATTTTTTTAATTTATTTTAATTATATAAGGATAACTAAAGTTTATAATGCTTATCTTTTCTAATTTAATCAACTCTCATATGTCATTTTACTTATTTCATAGGTCATTCTTAATTTAAACCACAGTGACATGTCACTGTCAGTTTTGAAGTACTTAGCATGAATCGAGTTTAATGATTTCTTATACAACACTATGACTATAACAATGACGATCTTCATCTCTTGATCTTCTTGTGCAACCTTGAACGATTAGTTAAGCTTCCATAGCTATAAGATTAAAACTTAAGAGGTACACATTATATTAACAATAAGATTAATTTGTCTTAAGGCATCATCAACCAATCTAATCTAGAAATGGTCTCAACATATGGATCCAGTAGATATGGGTCGGATATGGATCCTAAAAAATTTACGCGGATCTGGATATGGATCTTGTTGTTAAGATCCATACCCTACCCACGGATCCATATCTTTTATTTTTTTAATTTATTTTAATTATATAAGGATAACTAAAGTTTATAATGCTTATCTTTTCTAATTTAATCAACTCTCATATGTCATTTTACTTATTTCATAGGTCATTCTTAATTTATAATACAATTTAAATATTTGTAAATTAACTTTTTCCTCATCCAAATAATAACTTACGCGGTAATTAGTTACTTTATTACGTTAAATGTCGATATAATGTATACTTATAATCTTATTAAACATTCTAATACATTTTATGTAATTTTAATAGAAAAATTACATTTAAAAGATGAATAATTTAATAAAATATTTTGAAAACGATCAGATCCATTTGGGATCCAGATCCTACCCTGATCCACGGATCTGGATATGGATCTGAAAATTTTGGACCCTGCGGATATGGGGCGGATCTGGATCCAACATATACAATATGGATCTGGATCTGGATCTTATAGGACCCTATCCAGATCCTATCCATTGACATCCCTAATTGTGAGGCTCGAACATAGGTTATTTTGGTGAAAGGGCATAAGCCCAATCATTCACCACTTCAACACAATCCTAATAATATTATGGTTTTACTTAATATTATTCTGCATTAAGAGCCATTAGTGCGGTAGCAAAAAATCGTCTTTCTCATTTAATTTTCCTGGTTTAGGGTACCGCCTGGGTTTGCCCCTGACTGAGACACTAAAAAAATAAATAAGACAACAATTGACTAGGACGGAGCGATTATATAAAGGGGGAAAATGTCTTATCCAAGTGTCAATTTGTTAAGTTAATAAAATCACATGTGGAAACAATAATAATCGTTGATTAGATTACGAAACATTAAAACTTTCCTACATTCCCTTTCACACAAGAAAGCCTGAACGTCCTTACGCATCATATACTTAGCCAACGTTTTTAGAATCCGTGCAGCGCACGGATAACATACTAGTAATTATGATTTTGTCAAATTGAACTAAATTGAATTTATCTATTAAAAATAATTATATCATTATTATATTATATACTTGGAATAATATTTGATACGTTTTTATCTTAAGACGAATAATAAGACAAGCGAGAGTTCTTAAGTTGTATTTGTGTTTGAAGTATGAAAACAATATAAAAGCAACAAACGTGAAAAGGAAACGCGTTTTGATTCCGGCCTAAGGTACTAACACAATAATTTACTCTCAATGATTACTAACTTGATCATAATTATTATTTTTATGATAATAATTGCAACGACTCTCCACAAAATGTCTAATTTGTTGTCCAATATGCATAGTTATTATTATTACGAGTATTTTATAATAACAATTGCACATGTGATTGCAGCCTTTGCCTCGTGATTCAGATCGATCAACTAGCTTATAAGTTACACAAATTCTCATTTGTGACGGACCGACCCGTCGCAAGCTTACGACGGGTCAATTCCCTCTCACAAAGTGCAAGTGGGGATGCAAGTGGGTGGGAAATGGAGCCCCCCACTTACACCCCACTTGCAATTTTGTGAGAGGGAATTGACCCGTCACAAGCTTGCGATGGGTCGGTCCGTCGCAAGCAAGACTTGCTGTATAAGTTATAATTAGATTGTATGAATCTTTGAGTTTAATAAACATAATAATTATATATGCTTATATCATCATTATAACTATTAGGCTGGCAATTGAACATTTCGGTCCCCATCTTGTCCTTAATGATGTACCTAATCAATATTAGTGTATAAGTTCTAAAATTAGTGATACTCTTTGATTTGATCTTAGGTCATCTATAAAACCTATGGAGTGATAGTATATTGAAGAAATTTTTTATTGTGATGCGTGCTCGATTTTGACATAAGCAAGCGAAATGACTCAGGATGTCTCGCTTAAGATGAAGGTATTCATTCGTCTTAATAATAAATCAAGTTCAAATATCATCCCACCTGTACGAATAGAACAAATCTTTTGTTTTTTCCATGCATTATGCTCTTGTATGATTCTAACTATTTGACCTATTTTAAATATATGAAGGTTACAACCATTTTAAATGAGAATTTGGCAAAATTAGAACTACGACTATTGAGGTGGAAGTGGGACTAGGTTGGGGTTGATAAACGTATAACTTATTGCGTATCGGGTCTTGTGAGGATCGCTATGCAGTAATAGCTCTTTGAGTTGTTCGGCCCCGGATTTGAGAAACTAAACGAACCCTCTATGGGCTGCTTCTGAACGACAACGTCTCAAGAACACGAACACTTGTTACTATTCTTACCACCAAGCAAAGCAAGCATGTTTTAGTGATCCTTTAGGCTATTTAGTTATGACAACTTACGTAGTACTTCTTTCGTCTCAGTCAACAGTTTAACTTTTATTTTTTTTTACCCTAACAAAATAAATCAAATGTAAATTTTTGACTGGGACAGATAAACTACACTATTATAAATTCTGCAGTGTTCAAGTCATCTTCAATTTAAAAGGCTATCAACTGATAAATCATCATGAAGCATAACATTTGTATCATTTCATGTTCACATGTTCACATGTTAGGCTTTGATACAATACGTGCAATTCCATGACTACGTTCGGAATTACTCTATTTTATTTATTGATAATGAAGATCACAATTTATTTATCTAAGGTTTATTTTTGCAAGTTTTCAGTACTATATATGAGTTATATAGTTCCCACTTGTTGAACAGCTCAAGGACTCTAGGAGAGTACATATTTGGAGTCAGCTCATAGTGTTGAATTGGTTCGGGAGGAGGTTATTTTCCAATTGATGCGAAAAAACACATATCATTGGACTCGTCGAATGTTAACAAGGCTTCCATGGTTTGGTGCGGTTTAATTTTGCGGCAGCCAGAGAACAGTTGAGCAAGAACTACAACCGTAATGTCTTCTATTCCCGTATACCCAAAGCCGTATGGTACGAGATATTGCTAAATTGAGGACTCGATCTTCGTCTTTAGTCAACCATTCAACATTTCTTTGAAGGCACAAAGAAACTGTTGCAGTAGCTCACAACACCAAAAGAAATTAAAGGAGACTCGATCTCCTAATCCAGATTGATAACTCTTATAACCCGCCCTAAAAAAAAAGACGTCTTTCTATATCAACTTGGTTTGTTCGTAATTTTAGTTTGATTAGTTGGATAACTACTAATTTAAGGGCTTTTAGTATATAATCAAACCTAATGTACCGTTTGAAATTTCGTCTTTAGTCATCAACTATTCAGTACTGTTTTATTTATGAAAGTTCATCGTTGTCAAACGGGTGCGAAACGATTTTATGTACTCGACCATGGATTATACGTGTTAACACACAAACCCTGTACATACCTAAAAACTTTATACGTGACAGAATCGCACATATAAACTTAAAAAAGAGAGTGACACGACGAAGGTTATTATGGCATGCATACAATTAAGGTGTCTTCGTATGCATGGAGGCCGGAAGCTAAAGGCTTGAGTAATAGTACAACCAAACCGTGTTGTATCACCAATTAAACATTTTATTTTCTCATGGTGGACCCCCCTAAACAATTTCCTTCTTTTTTATGCTCCGAATATTCCAAACCACGAAATTTCCACTTCTTATCAATTACTACAAAAAATTAAAAAAATTTCATTTGACTAACAAAAAAACAACTTCAACGAAAATTGAAAAAATACACTTTGGAAATAGTCACAAAAATACTATATACGGAGCATTTTTTCTGAGTTATAGTCACAACTACTTTTAGTAATAACTTGTTTGCAAGCCCTTGGGATACACGGGTTAATTAACTTGATTAAAATGAAAAAATAAAAACGTTATAATGATTTAAAGACTACATCATATGTCTAACCATTTGTTTACATATGTCTCTTTTAAATAAAATAAGAGATACACGTGAGATGAATATGGTAGTAAACATTTTGTTGATACTTAACATTGAATTAGTTCAGTGATAATTTGAAATAATGTCATCATGCATGTAAATTACATATAGAGAGTATTGTTTTATTGGTATGATATTTCCCTCTGAAAATTAACTATATCATTATAATAATTAAGTGATTCCCTAAATATTGAACGTTTTATCGCTATTTCTTTCAACTAATTAAAAAATATTAAAACTTGAAAATTTAACATTTAACATAAAGTTACATTTAATCTTTCTTATATAATAAGTATACTTTTGATGTATGTTCATTATTTAAAAATTCGGCTTGAAAATTAAGAAATACATAACTTATTGTTAAACTACTAAATTTGAGTGAAAAAATGATACAACTATATCTAATTATATAACTGCGAAATCACCAAATTCAGAAGCATATATAATTTGTTCAAACTTATAAGTATTTATCGTTTTTATAGAAAAAATTAAATTAAAGAATATATCTCTCCATTCATTTTATTAATAATTTTAGGATGTTGCAAATAAATTAAGAAAATGTTAGTATTTAGTTATATGTAATTATGATCTTTGCAAATAAATAAGAATTTCCCACCAAGCTAATTGTTTAAAATAAATTTTTTTTCCGAACATGACTTTGAATATGAAATGGAGGAAATAACAAAATGTATAAATAAATGTAGTAGTTTTTTTTTATGCAATTTCTATTAATGGTTAAAATTACAATGTATTTTAGTTTTACTCAAATGTTATGAGACATAATAATTAACTACTGAGTATATCTTGAAGTAAAAAAAATCTAATTCTAACATTTAATTTATCAAAGAAAAAGGTTAATTATTGGGTTGAATTCACAATCTTTTTTTATAAAAAATCTAATTTTATTATACCTCATAAAATTCTAAGTTAGTAGAGATTATGATATATTAATAACCAATTTAGATATATTAAGCAATCCCATCAACTCTCGTATAACAACTAAAAATTACTCCATATTATTAATATTTTTTTTCAATGTATTTTAATCCCATCAACTCTCAACGAGTATAAATATAGCCCAAATAAAAGCTAAACATTATACTAACACACACAACACTCAATTACAACTCCTTTACTCCTTCACTTCCTAATTTCTCAATTCTCACGTTTTCAAAATGGCCCCGAACAATGGTACGACCAATGTCGTGAGTGCGACCAATGGGTCGTACACAAATGTAACCGGGCGTAAGACGACAATGCACCGTTTGATAGAGGAGCATGGGTCAGTACTTATGCCCGGTGTCCAAGACGCTCTCTCGGCTGCTGTTGTCGAGAAAACCGGCTTCCATGCCGCCTTTGTCTCCGGTTATAGTGTCTCCGCTGCCATGCTCGGTCTTCCTGACTTTGGCTTGCTCACGTATACTTGTTTTTGTCATTTTAATCTTTTATTTTACTTTTGTCTATAAATTAAAGTTGTTAAACTTTCTTGCATGTACGAAGTATAATTTACGATCTTACATTTTGATAGCACTCAATCGAACGTGACTCATCCTAATATGGGAGAAAGTTATGACAGCATATTAATTCTCTTACACCTCAACATTGATCGGTGTGATGTCATCAATTCCACTTTTATTATCGACTTTTTGAGATTTTCATATTTCAAATTAATTGTTAGTTACTTTTAAATATAGTAACTAAAAATAGTTAACTACTCACTATACCCCTAGTTAAATAACTTATCACTTTCCATATTTTTTTACATCTTGTATTTAAGTTTAATTATTATAGTCAAGGAAATTTTTATTAAATATAATAATCAAATTAGAAAATTAAAGTGGAATGGAGGGAGTACTTTGTAGTCACAATTCCTAACATATGAATTATGTTGCTCGGAGTCAAACACGGTGAGGACTATCATTGTTTGAGTATTTTTACTAAATATTTATGTATTGGATATCGACTAGATGCCAAATTTGTTTGTCGATTTGAATGGTGTAGCTAGGATATACTCCTTCCGTCATCTTAATCATTTGCTTGTCTTTTATATTCTTTGTAAGAAATATTTTAATCAAAAGTGAAAATTGAATGAAATGATAGAGTACTAGTTCTAGAAAAAGGTAATCCCTACAACTTGGTATTTATTGAAAAAAATGAGTGATCATTGTTATACAGAACAACTGAAGTCGTAGAGGCAACTCGGAGAATTACCGCAGCTGCTCCTAATTTGTGTGTCATTGTCGACGGAGGTAAGATTCACACTTATGTAAATCAAAATTGGTAACTCAACTTGGATAAAATTTTAAGCAAATAATTAAATCAAAAAATTAAAATGTTGATTAGAAATCTAATATCTTTTGTTGATTATAGACACCGGTGGAGGTGGCCCTCTAAACGTCCAAAGATTCATTAGAGAACTTATCAGTGCTGGTGCTAAGGGTGTATTTCTTGAGGTAATCATTTTTTTTTTTGCTAGGGTAATAATTGGTTTTCAAAAAATATTTTATCCACGTGCCAAATTTTAATAACTAGATCCAATAATAGAGGTTTTTATTCATATTCTAAGTAATAAAATGTCTACAAAATATTGACCATCCTTTTTATTTCATATTTAGTTGTCATAGAAGATCCTTAAGTTGTGTTTTATTTTTAACAGGATCAAGTGTGGCCCAAAAAGTGTGGTATGTGACAAATTCTTAATTGTATAATTGAAAGAAAAAATATCACTCTTCTAACTTGATTAGTCAGTTTTTTTGTTGATATGACATGATTTTTTTAAATGAATTAACGCTTTTTTTAATCGTCTCTGCCTATTTCAGGTCATATGCGTGGAAAAGCAGTTGTACCTGCAGAGGAACATGCACTTAAAATCGCTGCGGCGAGGGAAGCTATTGGTGATGCTGATTTTTTCCTTGTTGCTAGGACTGATGCACGCGCACCACATGGACTTGAAGAAGGAATTAGACGCGCCAATATGTACAAAGAGGTACATAAATTACAAAATAGCTATAGATATCAATAAACTAAGTTTTTGCAAAGTGGAAGTATCCATTATATTAATCATTTATCGTGATTTTGCCGTTCTGCTTGGACAATAATAATGTCATGCACATAAGTAACATTTTTTCTTAATATCATTAGGCAGGAGCTGATGCTACTTTTGTTGAGGCACCTGCGAATATAGATGAGCTTAAAGAAGTATCTTCTAAAACAAAGGGTTTAAGAATTGCAAACATGATTGAAGGAGGGAAAACTCCTCTACATACACCCGAAGAGTTCAAGGAAATGGGTTTTCATCTAATTGCTCATTCACTAACAGCTGTGTACGCCACTGCTCGTGCCTTGGTTAACATAATGAAGATCTTGAAAGAGAAGGGAACCACTCGTGATGACTTGGATCAAATGGCTACTTTTTCCGAGTTCAATGAACTTATTAGTTTGGAATCTTGGTATGAGGCCGAGTCAAAATTTAAGAATTTTACTCCAAAAGCTACTTGATTATTATCAAATTTTGGTCACCATATTTTTGGTATAATAATCCATTGCTTATTTTAAGTTTGTATCCATGATTGTATTGTACGCTACTGTCATCATTTTGATTAAATGTTTGTTATCATACCTTGACTGAGTATGACGTTTATGGTCAGGTATGCATTGGTATACTTAATTTATATTGAAATTTAATCTCCAAGTTCGAAAAGGATACGTGTAATTTTATGGTACATTTTTAAGTACTAGTTCAACGTTTATGTCCACGCTTCTAGATAGCACTAAAACGGATACGAATACGAAAACGACACGGATACGTGATACGTCATCTCGTGAAATTTAGGACACGGGACACGTTATTTAAATTTAGTAAAATATATATTTTATAGTTATAAATAACATAAGATTTTATTTTTGTATTAGTATTTGATATTAAATGTAAATAATTTAAGATAAATTTGATTTTGATTATAATTTATTCTCATTTCCCACCCAAACTAACCTTCTAATAAATGTCTTTTAGTATTTCCACCTCTAGTTCTTTGTTTATAAGTGTCCGTGTGTCCGACACGGGACGACTGATTAAGAGGAATGCCCGTGCTGCGTAGCCAGGTTTCCATTGAATCATAATTTGAAATTGAAATTGAATCATAATTCCCTTCATCTTAGTTATTATCATTATTTGCTTTTTAATCACTATTCACAAGTAAAGAAAATTGTAAAAAGAAAATACATAAAATATAATTATTCGAAATTTATTTGATTTGTCTGCATGCAATGTGAATATTAGGAATATCAAAATGAAATGCGGAATTATTTTTATTAATATGTAAGTAAGATTGATATTAAAAGATTAAAATGAGCTCTAACAATCGTGTTAAAGACAACAGAAAATAAATGACTAGCTTTTCGCTTTTAAAGACGAAGTAACTCGTTGTGAATGAAGTTTTTAAAACTCGATCGATCCATGCAAATTTTAGAAGAATAACAATTCAACTAATTAACTCAAAAACGTTCCAGAACTAGTCGTTCGCTTTTAAAAATGTCATTCACAACGGCTTAACGATTGGCTCACTTCTAAATTCAAAAACCCCATCAATCATCATATCATAACTTACACCTAGAAAAATCCAACACCATTTTTAAAACAACAAAAATTAATAATCGTTTAATTTATAATTTCGTCTCAGCAAGACTTACGGATTCTATTTAGGTGGAGATTATTATTATATAAAACTAAACGTGTTCCAATTCTCCAACCTAAAATTATTGAGTGACTGCAAAATAAGAACGGGTTATATTAGTTATTCACATATGTATGTTAAAACTCCTTTAATTTTAAATAAAGAAGAATAGCATACTACTTGGCAGATAAAAGATATACTTAGAGAAGTTATTATAGAGACAATTAGCAGTCACACTCTTTAAATCAATGATATCGATAAGATAAGTGCAAATGCATATCAAATACGACAGTTCAATTATGTGGTGTCTTTTAAGTTTGGCAGTCATATAATTTGTGTACGTCTCTTTAATATTTCAATTTTGTCGACTTCCACAAAAATGTTACTCTTATTAATCAATTTTTCCGCATTTTGACGATAAATAAATTGAAAGAAAATGTAATAATCCTGGAATAATATATGCTTACATATATGCAGTATTTGCTATGAAAATGTCTTTTTTTTTAAAAAGAAAAAGGAATTTATATTAAATCAAGCTCTGCCAAGTCGATAATAGCTTGTAGAAAATCAGAGTATATATATAACAATAATATCCCCTCCTGATCACACAACCTAGCTACAAGATGAGCTATAAAAAGGTCTTGTATAAAGGTTATTGTAACAAAATTAATAACTGATAGAACGACTTATAATAAAGAACGGAGAAGGGAGTATAGACTATAGAGTTGTGGACGATTTTGTCATTTGAATAAAATGTAAATTTTAGAACATATCATATTATCATATACTCCATCAAGTTGCTGAATGACAGCCTGGTGATCATAACTTGGGATCTATTACACATGAATCAATTCAATTTCTTACGTGGCTTGATAGAATATTCATTATGCCAATAATTAAAGTTTTTAATATGTGAATTATTTTTTGGTCTCCCTTTAATATTTTTAGATATTATATTAGTTTTTAATGGCATTATTAGTCACGCACTACATACAATCTAATATATATAACATCCAATTGTAGACACAACTAACAACTATACAAGTCATGGTCCCATGGGATATAAATCGAGATCTCATTATTACAATTATGTGAGTAGAACTTAATAATTTAGTTAAAACTTAATTAGAGATTTTGTTGGACGTAAGTAAAAACGAAGTTATATATAGTATATTAAGTTTAATAACTATTAATTAGAACCATTAACTAATTAGTTACGGGCCGGGGTAGTTTGTACGTAAGATAAGAATAAGTTTTGTAGGCTTATAAGTTTATAACTAAAGATAAGCGTTTTTTTGAGCCACCATTGTGCATTTGTGCTATAATATTATAAAGAAATTCGCAATTAGCCAACCACAAGCAAAGTTGTAAGATTACAAACATAAATTTAAAGTAACTAACTAGATATTAGAAATGCCAATTTAAAAACCGAATATATTAACATGTCCGAACATAACTTTGAATCTCTTGCTTTGCCTGAACACAATTGTTAACTTGTGCTCACATAAATAGTTAGCAGACCACTACACGTAATACACGCGTAATATTTCGACGATATCTTATGTCCAAACAATTTAGATTTAAATAATTTAAGTTTGAATTTGAGTTAGAAGCAAATGATTTCTCATTCAACTATTTATCAAATTACAATGAAACACCCCTTACACACTAACACATACAAAACAAACTCTCGCTCCCTACTTCTCTCGGAACTTAAACTAAACCCTTCCTTTAAATATAAGAACGATATGATGTACATATGTAAGGAATACCGTTTATATATTGAAATCATAAACTATACGTATAGTAGTAAGACTTGAAATCAAGTATAGACGTATAGTAGTAACATTCTAATTGTATGTGACACAGATCAAAGATTGAGATGACAATGCCAAATTTCAGCAATTTTCATCTGAAAGAGTAAGACTTGAAATTAAGTCAAAATACTGTAATTGTAATGTCTGCTTATTTTGCACTAAAAGCCGTGGAATTACCAAGTACAACCCATCAAATATCTATCTAGTAGTGGGACCCTTAATAATTTCCGTCATTTTGACGGTCCAAATAATACAAACCACGAAATTTCCACTTATCACAACTATCAATAAATACGGAAATTTCCTCAACAAATCAAATTAAATACGATAATTTGACGGATATATCTATACCATATATCCGTCTTAAAATTCTAACGGGTTAAATTTCTCTTACTTGGGCAGATAAGACAAGCCTAGAAATTCAGAAATAGCTTATCTTTTTCTAACGATATGTGTATTATTTGACCAATTATAAACTTATGATGAATATGTCTGTCAGAAATGAGAATTTGTGAATGAAATAAAACATAAACTATAATTCCAAATATACACTCAAATATTCCTATCTATACGTAAGTTATACTATTGCTAGTCTACTACTCTACTACAACTACAACTAAATTATTAGCCTATTTATTATTTTTAATTAAATTTAATTTAATGAAGGCCAACTCTCCACTAGTATAAATAGCACTCAAACTAAAGCTAAAAGTTCATACTCACATACGAAACTCTTTTAGTCTTAACTAAAACTCCTTTACTCCTTCACTTCTTAATTTCCCAATTCTCCCATTTTCATAATAATAATAATGGCCCCGAATAATGGTACGACCAATGTTGCAAGTGCGACAAATGGGTCGTACACAAATGTAACCGGGCGTAAGACGACAATGCACCGTTTAATCGAGGAGCATGGGTCTGTACTTATGCCTGGTGTCCAAGACGCCCTCTCGGCCGCTGTTGTCGAGAAAACCGGCTTCCATGCCGCCTTTGTCTCCGGTTATAGTGTCTCCGCTGCCATGCTCGGTCTCCCTGACTTTGGCTTACTCACGTATACTTCTTTTACCATTTTATTTGTTTCAATTGTGTTGATAATAAAATTCGGTCCTATTTTTTTCAATAAAGTTGTTGATCCACTAAGTTATGACTTTATGTCTATAAAGTTGGTTGTCTTTTACTTGTCGTAGTAATTTACGATTTTACACTTTATCTATACATAAATGCACGTGACTCTCAATTGTTTGGCACTTATTTAAAACAAGTTTTATTATATCGTTATTTCCAAAAAAATAATGTTCACTACTTGTAGAATATATTTTCGGGAAATACTTTGCAACTCCGGGACTAAAATACATATATTATATTAATATAAAACGACTCATGTATTGTATAAATATATGTGGAATTCAATTAAATAAAAACCGGTTTGGTTATTAATACCCAATGAAAAAGGTTATTATCTCTGGCTCGCAAAAAAAAAAAAAAACTTAAAAAGGCAAAATAATAAAATATAAAGGAAAGGTAAAATCATTTCCCAGCTCTAATTCTTCGTAAAATTTATGAGATTGATTTATATTATTCAAATAGGACAACTGAAGTTGTAGAGGCTACTCGTAGAATCACAGCTGCTGCTCCTAATTTGTGTATTATTGTTGATGGAGGTGAGTTGTTCAAGCTTGCTATTTACATTTTTACAGAGTTCGACGAGAATATTAATTATACTTACACAAGTTAAGCTCGTATGTACATTTATTAACCGTTTTATTTGATTTTTTAAATTGATGCCAGATACCGGTGGAGGTGGCCCTCTTAATGTCCAAAGGTTCATAAGAGAATTGATCTCGGCAGGTGCCAAAGGTGTTTTCCTTGAGGTATATGACCTTCACATATGTAAATAGATGTTACGGAGTAATCGATTTTAAAGTTAAGTTATTTTGTACGCGTTAAATACTACCATAAAAGTATACCGACTTTATTAACATTTGAGTTCTTCAATGGAGGTACATAAGTACATAACTTATAAATGTAGGCCGTTGTCTCAAATTATCAAACACAATACAAATTAAATAAATGCAAATTATGGTTGCATTGGTACGAGATCGGATAACATTTTTACGGACTAGATACCATTAAAGAGGCGCCGACAGTTGCAATTAAAATAGAAATTCTTTTTTTTTTTTTTGTTGCAAAATTACTGTCCCATACTCCCATGTTTGTCAATTTAATTACTCTGTTTCTCCTTTATGGACAAAAATTAATTATATTATTATTATATTTTTAACAGGACCAAGTGTGGCCCAAAAAGTGTGGTAAGTATTAATTTTTATTAAATTAATTAAAGTCAACTTGTTCAATTTATGTTAATTTAATTTTATGAAAATTGATTAATCCTTTCTTTGTCGTGATTATTCCAGGTCATATGCGTGGCAAAGCAGTTGTACCTGCGGAAGAGCACGCACTTAAAATTGCAGCTGCACGGGAAGCTATTGGAGATTCAGATTTCTTTCTTGTTGCTAGGACTGATGCCCGTGCACCTCACGGCCTTGAAGAGGGAATTAAACGTGCGAATCTCTACAAAGAGGTACATATATCTTTATTGTGTGATGAATAAAGATCGATTGGTTTAGTTAAATTGCACGAAATTTAGTGCATATATGGTCACTTAATTGTACTAATTTAACCGAATCGAATGGATAATATTGACATTATTTTTTACAACTAAAGGCCGGAGCTGATGCCACTTTTGTTGAGGCACCTGCTAACATTGATGAGCTTAAGGAGGTCTCTTCTAAAACAAACGGCTTAAGAATTGCAAACATGATTGAAGGAGGGAAAACTCCCCTACACACACCCGAAGAATTCAAGGAGTTGGGCTTTCACTTGATCGCTCATTCACTCACTGCCGTGTATGCAACCGCTCGTGCATTGGTTAACATCATGAAAATTTTGAAGGAAAAGGGCACTACTAGAGATGACTTGGACCAAATGGCTACATTTTCCGAGTTTAATGAGCTTATTAGCTTGGAATCTTGGTATGAAATGGAGTCCAAGTTCAAGAACTTTACACCAAAAGCTACCTGATTTTCATCAAATATAGACTACTTATTTTGTATTAATCTATTTGGGTCAAAAGTTTGTACTATTTTTTATGATTGTCATTATTCTTGTGTAAGCTAGTGTCGTTGCACTTTTGTTTACATGTTTGTCATGATACCTTTGAGAGTGATGTTTGTGGTCACTGGTCAGGTATGTATTATTGTCATGTGATCTGATCACAATTGTGTTTTTTTATTTGATTAATTAGTTTGTAATAGTACTTAATTAATAAAGAAAATGTGCCAATTAATGGTACTTGGAGTATGTCTTGGAGTAATAATTGAACACCATCATCACTTACGAAAATGGGAAAGCAAAGAACCATTGCTATTCGGATTCCACACTTCGCAAACATAAGTAATACGGAGTATACAACAACAATATGACTTTGTTATTTCAGTGTCTCAATAACTTGCGCAAACACTACAGACAAATGGACTTGCATAGCGAGGTTTTAGAAAACGCATGTGAAGGCATAATAGAACAATCCGTATAATCTTACTCTACTTTTTACAGTATTTGTTAATTGTATCATTGCTTGTCCGATTAATTAGGTTGGTCTCCATGAGCCGTGAGACCATGACACCCCGACCACTCGCAAAGTAACATTAACACGCTTCAATTTCTATTCTTGGTGTATCAGAAACAAAGTTATATATTATCACTTTTTTTTTCCGGCAACAAGAAATAAATAGCTTACAACATAGCTCGTTGAGCCAACGAGTGAGCTAATCTATTGGATCCCCTAGGAATATAACTAAGAGACATTATACAATGACAATTACTAGCTAAAGCCGCGGGTATCCGGAGAGGAATTCCTCTTATTCCGGAAGTCATCTCATCGTCCTTCATAATCTGCAATACCAAATTAAGGTAATCCGTAAGTAACTCGACATGAAGATATATCTTCTTCCGAGCACATTCAAGAATCCCCGGCAAGGCTTTGGCTTACGCTTGCAAAAGAGAAGACGCAACAAGTTTCAGCCAACAAGATCACTCATTTTAACTAATACGATAAACAGCATAAAGTTTGAGGGTGGCCTATCGTGAATTTGCGGATGCAGAGTGCAAACTTGCGTAAGCGATTTGGAGTTTGCGGGCTAGTAAAATGGTCTAGTCTTCAAATTAATTATAGCTACGATGGATGTACCGTGTAATTTTAGGTGATGATTTTATAGTAAATAATGACCATTTTATATTAAAAAGTGAGAACAAGAGTTAGCTCAAGTGGTAAGAGCACTCTTACTCCAACCTTGAAGTTGGGGGTTCGATTCTCACCTGCGACATTGTGCGCTCATTTGAACCAAAAAAAAAAAAAAAAAAAAAATTAAAAAGTGATCATTTTATAATTATAAAAAGTGGTAACTATTTGTCATAAAATGATTACTATTCTGTCTAATGTGTCTATTTTGAGTTGTACTGTACTAGGTAATTCTATTCCACCATAGCCACCACCTTCCCATGTTTACACATTCCACACTTAAAGTAGATTACAAAACACATTTCGTGTTATCAACCTTATATATCTAGCTCCGGCAGTTCGGCACAGTTTCTCAAGTAGTTAAATGTAAATCATTTGCTATATTTTGTACTCTATCTGTGTCAGTCATATGTTATCAATTTTCATTTTGAGGTGTATTACTCAATTATTATTATCTACTTCTATTTTTGTAAAGGTTTACTCAAGTAGTGGACAAGTGAAACATTGATGTGGGCAACTGGGCAAGGGCATATTAGACAATTCTTCATTTTATCAATATTTTTTTCTCATTTTTTTATTCTTTATATCAAAATAAATAGATACGTACAAATCAACGTAACAAAGAAAATATCTTACTAACCCTCCATAATCCATATGACATATCACCCTTAACGTTTCACACTTGTAGAGTTCAATAACCATCCATGTAACTATGTAAGTAATTTACCGATTCTTAACTTCAATAGTGTAGAACTCCATATACTATACGTTTCATTCATTCATTCACTTGTAGAGTTGTAGATATTCATTTATGTACGACATCAAGTACGGGTAGCAAATTAATCGATTGGCGCAAAAGTAAAAATTGACGGACGTGGCAGGTGCAAAACCATGAAAAAGTTTACTCCGTAAGTGTACGATGTACGAATCAATTTCCTCTAATAAATCAAAAAAATATTATGGACAAAAAACAACATCTATCACTCGTTTCAGTAAGTATATGATATATCAATAAATCTTGTTTGTGACAGTTCGATCCGTAACAAGCTTGCGACGGACCAAATACCCTTCACAAAGAGCAAGTGGCAAGGCAAGTGGGGGGTTCCATTTGCACCCTCACTTGCTCTTTGTGAGAGAGATTTGACCCATCGTACGCTTGCTAGAATTTCTAATGTGTAAGATAAGATCATTGAATTATCATAAAGGACAAATCTAAGATCAACGTTTTTCATGACTGCATGATATAATAATAACAATTACTCCGTATTATTGTCCATTTGATCTACGTAACATGGTTCATTACGAAACTTTGGCGTCTATAATTATCGGCTAATTATACTCTAAGACGATTGTATGTTGTAACGAGATAAAAAATAGCCATTATTCTATAATAAGTAATCACCTTTATTATTATAAACTTACCATTTAATAATAGTCATGTTTTTTACATAAAATGTTCACTATTTATTAAAAAATGACCAATCTTCCTCTGTTGTAACATAGAATTAGCGTGCATATAATAAGTACTGATTATAATTAGCTATATTTTAATAAAGAAATTATCAAGTTGATGGCTTAAGTGTTTGACTTATGGACTCATACTTGCTTGGAATATATAGAGATTCAAATGATTGAGAAGATGAGGATGACACCTCAAGTAGTCATTCAAGTTAATTTGCTAATTAACAATGTAAATGATATGAGGGTGTCATGTGTTGAAATTTTGGGCAAGAGCTTGTAAAGTTTGGGGTAGTCCCATTTATTTAACTTTATAAATTATGAACATTGGTGAAATTAGGCATGATTTTGGTGGTATGAATTAGGACTAGTAAAAAAGATGGGTCAACCCGGCCAGCCCCATTTGGGCTTCGGGTGACCATTGACCCAGTTTGACCTGCACAAAAACCGGGTCGGTTACAGGTCTCCTTCTCCTAGCCCGGACCTACCCAAACCCGCCCCAAACCCGCCCCTCGGGCCTACTTTCTCTTGCCCCCCCCCCTCAACCCAACAAACTCGAGTCGGGTCCCCTACCTCCAGCCCGACCTGCCCCCAACCCGGTTAGATGTTAGATGGTCCCCTACCTTCTTTCCCAAATGCTACTACGCTAGGTAGGATTTCATTTCAGAAGCTTATTTAGTTAAATAAGCTATTTGTCAAATACGGAGTACTTGCAAAACAATAGGATACTTTAAAAATTGGTAAATAAGCTACTTTAACCAAATAAGATAATGTACACTACTATTGTATAACCGGAGGTATTATCATATTAGTGCCCGAGGCGGATTTTCCTTTGTATGGGACTAGGCCCGACCCACCTTGTCTTTCTACCCTACTGTATACCCAATTGGCCCAATGATAATCTCATATCTATCACTAATCACAAAAACACTTCTAAAATGGTGTTCGATATCAGGGCCGGCCCTTGGGCTTGTCTAGGTGGGCAAATGACAAGGGCCCATTATTAAGAGGGGCCCGATTTAGCAAAAAAAACAAAAATTAGAAGTGAGTAACGGCTGATCAACCAAGAGGAAAAAGTCAAAAAGACATCTTTTGGAAATATAAGGAATTAAGGATAGAATCTTCTTAATTAATACCTAATTTGACTCATATTATTTTGTTCATACTGCTTCATTATTCCTACCCAAATTCCAAAAAAACTAAAAATTAATTTTCCTTATAAATTGTTTAGGGTGCTTTATTCCTTTGATTCATCCTTTAAAATTAATTTGAATGGAGTGAAGTTTACGTGTCTTAAGTGGCTATTGCTTATTTGCTTGTTATTCCTCATCTCGTCGATTCATTCATCCACCTTCGTTGTCTCAGTAATCCGGAATCATGGTGTTCTAATCCCTATTCTTTTTTTTTTTATTTCATTATATATTTATATTAATTTTGTTGTTGTTTTGTTATTTTTTGTGGTAGTTATTGACTTTTTGCTAGCGTTTTTTGTGTTGACGGTAATTTTTTTTTTTTTTTTATTGTTCACTTACTGTTGGCGTTTTTTTGTTTTGAAGTTGATTTTTTTTTTTTTACGGTTTTGCGTTTATCGTCTTTGTTTGTGAATTGTGGTTCATAATTTCTTTGTGTATCATATTCTTATTTTGTTAATTATTGTCTTTGTTTGTGAAGTGTTATTGTGTTAAATCAATTATTGAATACGGTTTACAATGTTGCCTAAAAAAACATTTATTTGGATGCGAGAAAAGAAAAAAAAAAAAAAAACTTGCCGAAGAGTTAATAAAATCACAATAAGGTGCTATCCACAAGTTTATTGTTAGAAATGTTATTAATGAAAGTTCAACTCAGTCAAATGAAAGTTTACACGATTCTATCAATGAAAATAATGAAAGAAACGGCCACAATGATTTTAATGACAATAGTGATAAAAATGAGTCTAATGTGCCAATTATTAATCATGTAGATGATGTTGAAAAAGAGTCTACTTTGCCAAATGATGTGCCAATTGATGTTGATAAAGATAATGTTGGAAATGAGTCTAATTTGCCAAATGATATGTCAATTGTTGTTGATGAAGATAATGTTGAAAATGAGTCTAATTTGCCAAATGATGTGCCAAATGTATCCAATACTTTTATTGATATTTATGATCCTATGAATTGGACTAATCTTGATAACAAGACAAGAGATACGATAATTGAAAAAGGACCTATACGAGAAATGAATATTGACTTCCCTCTTGATGATGATAGTAGACATTTTAAATATGCTTATTTTTCTAAAAATATGAACAATGGAGAGATTAGTGATAGAAAATGGTTGATTTATTTTAAACCCATTGACAAAGTATTCTGTTTTTGTTGCAAGTTGTTTAAATCTATCAATAATAAAAGTTTGTTGGCAAACGATGGATTACGTGATTGGAAACGTATAATTGACAGATTAAAAGACCATGAAAATAGTACCGAGCATATGAATAACATGTCTACTTGGAATGAAGTGAGATTAAGGCTAGATAAGTGTGAAACAATTGATAAAAATTTGCAGGAAACGATTAGGAAAGAGAAAAATCAATGGAGGCAAGTGTTACTTAGAATTTTTTCAACTGTGAAATGTCTTGCTACTCATAAGTCATAACTTGGCATTTAGAGGATCTAATGAAAAATTATATCAAGATAATAATGGTAATTTCTTAGGATTAATTGAAATGATTGCTGAATTTGATGTGGTAATGCAAGATCATGTTAGAAGGATTCAAAACCGTGATATTCATCATCATTATCTTGGACATAAAATTCAAAATGAATTGATCTCTCTTTTGGCTTATAATGTGAAATGTTCTATAATCAAAACTATCAAAGAGGCAAAATATTTCTCTATAATTCTTGATTGTACTCTTGATATTGCTCACCAAGAACAAATGACTTTGATAATACGATGTGTGAATATGTCAAATCGCATATAGAATTTTTTTAACAGTTCCGGTAACCGTGGCGTCAGCTGAAAGAAGTTTTTCAAAGTTGAAGTTGATCAAAACCTACTTGAGGTCGTCAATGTCGGAAGAACGCTTGAATGGTCTTGCAATGTTATCAATCGAGAAAGAACTTTTGGAAAACATCGATGTTGATGTTATTATTAATGACTTTGCATCTCAAAATGCGCATAGATCTCGCTTTTTATGATTTCTTTATACATATATAACGTGTATTAGACAATTATACTTTATTTTAATTGAATTGAATTTTTTAAAAGGGCCTCATTTTAGCTTTTTGCCTAGGGCCTCAAATTGTTTAGGACCGGCCCTGTTCGATATATGGCACAAAGCCCAATGCGCATCATATACTCCAATTGCAGCATATTATCAACTTAGCACGTGGTTGAGGGCAATCGTACAAATCGCTTAATTTTTTAATCTAGTCATTCATAACTCCTATTAGTAACATGAACCTATTTTTTAAATAGAAATTCTCATTTAAGACGGATATTATTTGTTTTAAGTAAGACTGACTGTTTTTAAAAAAAATAACATTGTATAATGTTAACCAAGAGTATCGTTTCAATCCCCCATTACACTTGAGATAAGTTCATGTCCAAGTATTAAAGATAAATTTACTCGACGTAATATTAATTTATCTGTTCTTAGCATAAATTAAAAATCAGATTCATTAATCATACGATTAACTTAGCTGTTTATTATTACGGTAATGTTAAATACAGCCCTTAGGGTTGTATTTAAGGAGTTAAAAACTTCTATATATGGCATTAATATAGGAAATGATGTCAAAATTGCACAAATACTTATGCAATTAATGACAATATTAAGTGAATATTTCCTCTTTTAACTCCTTAAAGACAGCCCTAAGGGTTGTATTTATCATTTTCCTTATTACTAACATAGAGTTAATTACTCATTGATATTCACATAAATACTTAGGAGTAGTAAACATTTACTCCGTATTTAATATGTTGCTGAAATTCACTATTACTCAGCCCACCTTAACAATTCCTCAAGGCCCGACAATATTACCCGAATCTACGGCTGGTCAAACATCATGGCCGACCTGCCGACCCATTTTAACCCGTCCTGCGGCCCTTGAACAACCCGACCCAACATGCCCCCTAATTAAAACCAGGCCCGACCCAACCGCTCCCTATCAAGAGCCTCTTCCGAATCCACATAGCCAAGCCAGAACGCCCGTTTGACCCGCCATACCCCCAATCTTTCATGCTCCGTACCTCCCAACTAAAATGCAATAAGTTGGTGGCGTGGCTTTCACCATTTCGATTATCATGATCTTATAATTTAATTTCATTCACATGATAATCGCACAATTGGTAATCTAAAGTTTATTATGAAAGATGTAAGGGAAATATTATACGGAGTATATATATATAATAAAAAGATATTGCTATAATGTTAAGTGTTTTTTTTTTGTGTAGACCATTCAATTTAATTCGAATTCGAGCCGGGTAGGAATATTAGGGCGGTAAAGCTCTCCCTTACAAGTTTTAACACTACTGCATTCCTGAGGCTCGAACACGAGACCTCTGATTAAGTTAAAACAATCTCTTGTCTGTTGATATAATTGCTCATAGGTTATAATGTTAAGTGTGTTACGGAGTATTTGTTATTGTTAACATGTGTACATGAAAACAAAGATACTCAGAATTGTTGGACATGTTATTTTTGCCTATTACCATATTGAAGCAGTACCTAAACCATACATCCGAAGTAATACATTGGATGATATTTTCGAAATGTGTATACAATTATCCGTATACTTCTCGGAAAAGAGTTTGCGGCCCGATTTTCCGGCGTCGTTTTGCTTTGCCGTCGAATTCCAAACCAAAAGACACCCTACAATGAAATTAGTGAAACCTTTTGGGGCAGGAGTTCAAATAGTATGTTGGTGGTCATCGAGCGATGAATTATCAAAATGGTGGGTCTAGGTTGTTCGCTGATCTCCGCCCACTGGAATTATGTTACTTGATGTGAATAAATTCTAATGGTTGAATAAATATAAGTACATAGTTCTCGTACTTCCTCTGTTTCTTAGGAACTACCGCATCTAATTAAAATATACTCAAAAAATATAATTTTTTTTAAAAAATGTGGGATAATTTCAAAGAATAGAACTTGTAAGATCCTCCAAAATCATACTAAGTATCCAGTAAGTGGATTGCATATCTGATGTACTATCACATAAAATTTAGTTTTTGAGTTTTACAATAAAGTTTTTAAGTACTCTCTCCATTCAAGTCCACATACAACATTTTTTTTTTTGACACTATTCATGAGTGAAGAGAATCTTTACGATTTCTTGCAATATGTAAGATAAAATATGGTCATGTGGATCTTGTTTGATTCGCCTTTATAAGTACAATAAGATTATCAAATTTTTATATTTTTTTATAAAGTAAAACTCGAGATATTTACGTTACAATTCGTGCATTGACAAACGTGTAAAAGAGAAATGTTGTATTTGGACTTGAATAGAGGGAGTATATTATAATTTTATTATAAAGTTTTTGCGTTTATTAATTTGAACATTAAGCTCAAAAAAATTACAAAAAAACTCAAAAAACATTATATATAAGATGTAAAATTTAATTTATAAACTTTAAAAAACTCGAAAAAATGCACAAAAACTCAAAATCATACTACTCTGAGGTACTAACTCAGATGTATAATCCTTTTTGTGCTAAGCATCATATACTCCTTTATTCTCTATCATTGGATGCGTTCTTTTGTTTAGGGCTTTACTTTGAAATTATTCAATTACACAATTGACCCTTTTTATTTTAAATAATAACAAAAGAATTGGAACGATATAAATATGATGGATTGGACAATTTTTTAAGTGATCTTATTGACGGCTATTAGGCCTATTTCCAATTACTTGAAAGTAAGAGTGGGACAACTCTCAATCCTTCACAAATTCGCCACCAACTACAATCCGCGTTGTTTTGGATGATCATTAACATAATATATATGTAATTCCTATGCATAACGCATTAGTTTTTTAGTCCATTATCAATTCTCTATGGGGTATAACCACGTTTCATAAACTATTAGCGGTATAATATCTCAGCTTTATAATAAAAATTTCGAATTTTGTTGGTTATTGATGAGTTTTAATATAAATTTTTTGAGCTTTTTTCATGTTAGGATCAAACTCCAAAGCTTACAATGTAACTGAAAAAAATAATATGTAATATAATATAAATATAATATATGGGTCTCAACCATCATCTTACGATTTTGGTTGAAATGGTCCATCTATTATGCTATCAGGTCACAAGTTCAAACCTTAACAGCCTCCAATATCTCACAAACTCACAAAATTGAAACTCAACACATGATATGAGAAACCTGTACACACAAAAAATTAAAATATAAATTAAAAAATTTAATACCTAAAAAAATACATATAAACTCAAATAAAAATTACATAATTATACAATGTCATTATGTATAATCCTCTTTTCTACCTAACTATACATTTTTTTTTGGACTAGAAGAAAAGTAGTTGTGTTTTGAGTGGAGTTGTTAGGAGATACTCCGTATGATGAAGTTGAGGGCCCAATACAAAATTGGGCAGCCCATTTTCGTCACACAAGTCCTCCTACACACCAAGTATCAGGCATGCAAGCCATGGGCCCAAAAGGCTAAAAGTAGTCCCACAATCGTTTGTAAAGCATGATAAATTCATAGTTTAATTTCACACTTTTTTTTTCGAGCAACTTTGATATTATACTTTAATTAAAATATAAATGTAAAGAATTATAAAATATTGTATTTTCAGATAATCTTGATTTACTTACCTATCTATAATTTTCAAAACTCTACCTATGTATAATATATTGATATATGTTGTACAATCAACATATTTTTACATCCAAACTATATAGTAGATATATTTATGAATTTTTATATGTTTATGTCATTTTATTACTACCCCTTGATTTTCGCTTTATATATATAGTACTAGTTTTGGTACCCAGTCTCGTCCGAACTACCTCGATTTACCATTTAAATTTTATTATATGAAATAAAACTATATTACAGTTGCCTAACGCCTACATTTACCATTCATGGTATATTTTTCTATAACATTTCTTGAAATTATGATAAAATGTAAGATTTGACAATAAATAATGAGACACATTCAGTAATCTCGTTGTTAATATTATTACTTTCACGATCCCTTGTTAATCCTATTATGTTCACTACTCTTGCGTGCGACTACTATTGTTTATTTGACTACGCCTGTTATTTTAATGACTAAATTCACTATTTCCGTTAATTTTATCAAACATATATATCTAAATAAATAAAATACTCTTTCTTAAATCGATTGGTTAACTATCTAATTGTTCATATCTTCTTATGTTGTTACTATGCTTACTTTTACTATTTTTGTTGTTACTCGTGTTACTTTCACTACTTTCGTCGTAATTATTGTTACTTCACTATTCTCTCATTTAATAATACTGTTAATTTCACCAATCATATTGTTGCTAATATCAATTTCACTGCTCTCGTTGCTATTATTGTTACTTTTACCACACATGGGTGATTACTATCCTATTTAGTACATCCAATGCATGTTGCTACAATTATTTCTACTACTTGCTAACAGAGTTACTTTTACTACATATACAATTTTATTAGGTTTGTATTTTGAAACAATACATTACATATTTGCATTAAATAATTTTGGTCGTTAATTTATCCAGTCTAATTTTTATATGAGTTGGTTATCTAATTCTATAAGACTTATATATCTATATAAATGTCAAGTATTAAATTAGATGTCATTTAAATATGTTCATTATTATATTTTAATTAAAGTACATATTTAAAAAGCTTATGAAATATTGTTATCTTTGAAATTTGTAATTTTATTTGCCCCTTTATAATTTCCACAATCAATCTTCCTATATTATTTGAATATATGCTAAATAATCAATATCTTTATACATCTAAATTATATAGTATGTGAGTTTTTATATATTTATATCATTACATTATTACAGTCCCTTAATTTTCGACTTATACATATAATTAGATTAAATTAGGTCTCGTATTGATGGTATGTAATTATGTATCTTCCTCTTGTAGTATAATACCATGTAAAATGTATATGATCCCCAATATAGGTGATTATTAATTTATTATCATTGCATATATATAGTTAGAACTTAGAATACAACCACTTATTAGCTAATTACATGCCAATTATGTTGACCGAATAAATCTCAAAAGATTTATTTTATTATAACATAAGAAGACACATAAAATCAATAGGATTTTAGTACATACTACTTTTCCCCAACAATCTTTTTCCTTTTTTCCAAAGTAAGGCCCATTTTCCTACAAAATCTTAAGTATAAATAGAGCTACTTCATGTGTCACTTACCACTACAAACAAAACAAAAAACCATCATTTAATTTCTCTCTTACACTAAACATATAGCACAACTTTGCTTAGGGAAATGGCTGAGGGAAGAGGTAGTGCAAGTAGCCAAGTTATGGTTTTAGGGTTAGCCACTATTATGTGTGTCTTGACTATGACCACCCAACCCACCTTTGGAGCCTCTTACACCGTGGGCGGTGCTGGTGGCTGGACTTTTAATGTTGTCAACTGGCCTAATGGCAAGTCTTTTAGAGCTAGTGATGTTCTAGGTAAGGTTATGTTATAGCATACAAATTCCTGCGTAAGACGGTTTTACATTAAATTAGCGTAAAGCCATCTAACATCTATTCTAAACACTCTTTCAAAATAACTTCGTTCTTTTGTTACTTATTCATGTTTAGCGAGGGATTGAATATGTCTGCATAACTGTTATACACAAAACCAACTCGATATAGTAATTCTAGCCATCCAATATCTACTAAAATCATATGTGGAAACATTTGCTTTGCCAAAAGAGGGCATTAACTCTTAATTTTTACCAACCAACTAATAAAATCAATCTACAAAACATTTGGCCACTTTGCAAAAAGCCTAATGTGATCAGAAATTAGTTGGAAGAGGAAATAAAAAGGGAGTCAATTGGCCTAACTAAAACTACTTTATTCTTCTAATAAGGTGGTAGTTGCACCATACTTTTTTCCTTTTGTTTTGCTTAGAGTAAACGTTGGACCATATTTTAATGATGATAGTTAATTACCATCACATTCAAGTAGCCAAGTCATCTTGATGGCGTATTTGGAAACATTAATTAAGATGTCGTCTTTTATTTCATCCAGTTAAACTACCATAAATACTTATTTGTGATGCCCAAAAACTTGCAACATCTCATAACCGATTTATATAAAAAGAAAAAAAAAATATGATTATTATTAGATATCACTGCGTAACTTTTCATCACAAGTAAGAACAAAAACTATTTAGTGTGTGAATTACTCATACTCAAGCTTTAACTATCTTCGTAAAAAATACTTGTTTTTACAAGCTCTACAAATCAATACTTAAATCATCACTTTTTACACTTGTACATTAATTTCACTTGCCAAAATATGATTCTAAGATGCACTTTCTAATTTACACGTACAAATAAATCACTATAGAGTTATAAGCATAATTATGGTAAAATTTTACTTTAAACTTAGGAAAACCGGAAAGAAAAATCCTAGTGATCAAACGAGGCATGACCGTCTAATAGCAAGTTCAAAAGGTTCTTAGAACCATGACCTCAAACTTTTTGGAGTCTAATTTAGTAGCTAAATGCTCATATTTGAGTACCATCTACTACAAAAATTAATTTCTCCTTCTACATAGGGTCCCAAACGGTCTTTTAGAACTTGACCCCTTAAATTTATTTAACAGTTACCGAGGTAAAATGCTATCGTATTTTCATTACTAACACATGTAGGTAAAAAATGAAATTACAGCATTCAACTATGCAAGCAGTTTACACAATGTGGTAGCAGTAAATAAGGGAGGATACAGAAGCTGCAATCCCCAAAGTGGTGCAAAAGTGTTCCAAAGTGGTAAGGACACTATCAAATTGAACAAAGGCCTTAACTACTTTATTTGCTCTATTCCCGGACATTGCCAAGCTGGCATGAAGATTGCTGTTAATGCTGCTTAATTTGTAATTGTATTACTGTCGTAATTACGTATGTGGAGTGGAGTGTTGCAAATTTTTAAATGAGACGGTTTCTTAATAATATTAATGAAAAACCTATATGCGTGCCTATGCCTTCTTAGTTTTTACAATAGATGGGCATCATTATAACTCAAATGACAATTAGGAGTCATTACATAATGGATAGCTATTACGCTTTTTTACCTTTTTTTTTTGTTCGATTGTAATATATACTGCCTTAGTATTACTATTTCATGCTAACCAAAGATAAATAACGAGCGCAAACAGAAATTCTAGTAATTCATGTTTTTCAAGCTTGGTATAAAACTACTATCTTCTATATACTACGAAGTAAAATGATTAGAAAAGCTCCAAATCTTTCATATTTAAGATTTGCATTTAGGTTTTTTTGTCATAAGTTATTTTTTTTTATATGCCTAATATAAGTCGTAGCTCAAAGATATGTACAATATCATATTTGTGATGGGATAAGTCGAGTAATTAGGAAGCCAGTTAGTTCCCAGTCAACAACAAACACAACAAGTGCCTAGTCAAGCTCCTTAATTGTCTCCTACTACTTGCATTTAGTTACTAACAACAGTCAATGTACATTCCTCACTTGTAGCTAGTAGTTACGTATTAATAGCTTAGCACATCTTATATAAATAGTTAGCCAATGTATCTGTATAATTTAACTGATCAATATACAATACTATCAATTCTTTTACATGGTATCACGAGTCTAAATCGATCCTCCCGATCTCGCAAAATCTCGTCTTTCGCATCATATATACTTTTCCTCGGTTTCCTGTTTCTTCCTCCAAACCCGACCCCATGGCTAACCAACTTCAACTCGTTAACTCCGCTGAACCCGCCTCACCCATTACCTTTGTTACTCTTCCGAATTGTATCCAACTCAAGGATACAATGACCTTCCGTCAATGGCGATTTCAGGTCCGCGCTGTCATGAATGGACTGCAATTGTTCTCATTTCTTGACGGTTCCAAACCAGCCCCTCCAAAAACGATTCCCCACACTCCAACTCCCCCTGCCACTACACCCACCACTATTGACAACCCTACCTATTCGACGTGGTATCGTCAAGATCAACTCGTTCTTGGCGCCATCACAGGTACCCTAGCTCCGCCTATTGCCGGCCTCATTGTCAATGACAATACCTCCCATGAAGCATGGACCACACTTCTTCGTACCTTTGCCAATTCATCTCGCGGTCACCGCTTACAAATCAAAGACCGTCTTGAAAACATTACTCATACTGATGACATCTCCATTACCGACTACATGACTTCAATTAAAGCATGTACGGATGACCTTGCCCAACTCGAACATCCTATGGATGTTGACGATATCACAAACAAAATTTTAAACGGCCTCAATCAGGAAAAATACCGTTCCATTATCGAGTCAGTCCGTGCTCGTGACACACCCATTTCCTTTGAGTCTCTCCACGATAAACTCATCCAACATGAATTACGCATCAAGCACACACCTCCTGCCTCGACATTCACCCCGTCTGCCAATGCTGCTACTTATCGTCCCAACTCTCAAAATCGATCCACCTATCAACACCGTCCAAACAATCAAACCCGTACCAACTATGTTCCCCAATCAGCCACTACCAACCCACCCGACAATTCCCAGTCCTACAACAACCCTTACCGTGGCAGATGCCACTTCTGTGATCGTCGTGGTCATGTCGCTTCCGACTGTCGTGACTTCAAACGCCTCTATCCGAATGTTATTTTTCCCACTCGACAAAATCGCCCTTCTCAGCCTCAAGCTCACACTGCTGCCTCCTCTGCCACGGCTCCACCAAAATCATGGGTCGTTGACAGTGGTGCGTCTCACCATATCACCGACGATTTGAATACTTTATCGCTTCATTCCCAGTATGAAGGACCCGATGATCTCTACATTGGTGACGGGTCACCACTCCACATCACTCACACGGGTTCTTTTACTATCCTATCTCCCTATCATTCTCTCGTCTTTCATAATGTTTTAGTTGTTCCAAAAATATCCCGCAAACTCTTCTCCGTTTCTCAATTCTGTTATGATAACAATGCTTATGCCGTCTTCTCACATTCATCTTTTTCTATTAAGGATATCCAGACGGACAAGCTACTACTTCACGGTCCACTAATTGATGGCATGTATGTGTGGACCCCACCCTCGCCTCAAGCCAGCCTAGCTATCGCCCCAGGACGATCATCGTGGCATCATCGTCTTGGGCATCCTTCTCACAAAGTTCTTCAAATTTTAAATTCTAAATTTAAATTATGCATTTCCCATTCAGCTGATTGTATTGCTTGTCACATTAATAAAAGCCACAAACTTCCGTTCTCTATATCTACACTCGTCTCAAATTCTCCTCTCGACTTAGTCTTTTCCGATGTTTGGACCTCTCCCGTCAAGTCACCTGAATCATACAAATACTATGTCATTTTTGTCGACCATTACACTCATTATATATGGTTATATCCGATAAAACAAAAATCCGACACCGTATCTACATTCCTAAAATTTCGTGCTATTGTTGAAAAATATTTCAATAAACCAATTAAGCAATTTTACTCCGACAATGGCGGTGAATTTATCAAGTTAACGAGTCAACTAAATATAAATGGTATTACCCATCTCACATCTCCTCCACATACACCCGAACATAACGGGTTTGCTGAGCGTCGACATCGTCATATTGTTGAAACGGGTCTCGCTCTTCTTACGCATTCCCAACGTCCCACAACCTTTTGGCCTCACGCCTTTACAACTGCTGCATATTTAATTAATCGTCTCCCTACCTCCACACTACAAAATAAATCACCTTATTCAACACTTTTTTCCCGAGAACCCAATATTTCCAAATTACACAGTTTCGGGTGCTTGTGCTTCCCCTGGCTACGACCTTATACCACAAATAAACTCCAACCTCGGTCAATTCAATGCATTTTCCTAGGTTACTCACTCACACAAAGTGCTTATCTATGCTTTGACCCCGTCACATCGAGACTTTATACATCTCGTCATGTCCGATTCCTTGACGATGAATTTCCCTATTCCCGCCTCCTCCAGCTTCCCAACACATCCTCCACCATCTCCCCCATGGAATGGTGCTCCCTGGTCATTCCGGTCCAGCAAACGACCCACCTTCCCTCTCTGCCAACACCTCCCACCGTGCCCTCTTCTCCTGCTCTCACCAGCCCCAAGTCTTCACCCTCCCAGTCCTCCCCTGTTTCTGTCTCTTCACCCGCCACTCCTGTCCCGCCGCCTCCACCACCTCCTCCTCCTCCCACTCGCCCTGCCACCCGTCTTAGCCACAACATAATCGTGCCCAACCGCCGCTATGCCAAACACGTGTCTCTCCCCTCCTCTTATGCCACTCCAAACACGGTTAAACAGGCTCTCGTCGATCCCCTTTGGCGAGCAGCTATGCAATCCGAGTTTGATGCGTTAATCCGCAACCAAACATGGACACTGGTTCCCTCTCATAATACCCGAAATATCATTGGCTGTAAATGGGTGTTCCGTGTCAAATATAATCCGGATGGCACTTTAAAACAACACAAAGCCCGACTCGTAGCCAAGGGTTTTCACCAACGACCCGGGCTCGATTATTCCGAAACATTCAGTCCCGTTGTCAAACCCACCACCATCCGTCTCATACTCTCCCTTGCCGTCACTCATGGTTGGTCTTTGCGCCAAATTGATGTCAATAATGCCTTCCTTCAAGGAACACTAACCGAGTCCGTGTATATGATGCAGCCACCAGGTTTTGCGAATCCCGAGTCTCCGGATTCTGTTTGCAAATTAAGTAAGGCTATTTATGGTCTAAAGCAAGCACCCCGTGCTTGGTATACCGAACTGAAAAACTATCTACTCTCCTATGGATTTCGAAGCTCTATATCCGATCCATCTCTCTTTATTTTAAATACCGCTGCAACTAATTTATTTGTTCTTGTTTATGTCGATGATATAATAATTACAGGTCCTAAAAATGATGATGTTCTCAAGTTCATTCATGCAATATCCAGCCGCTTCTCATTAAAGGATTTGGGTCCGCTATCATATTTTTTGGGCATGGAGGTGACTCCTACTTCATCCGGTCTTTATCTCAACCAGTCCAAGTATATTTCCGATATCCTAGCTCGCTTCAATATGCTGGACTGCAGCCCTGCTACTACTCCGATGCTAGCTCATCCTCCACGGGTTCGTGATGATGCTCACCCGATCGATAATGCCACTGATTATAGGGCTCTGGTGGGCAGCTTACAATACTTGTCACTTACTCGTCCTGACATCGCGTTTCCTGTCAACAAGCTCGCACAATTTCTCACCCATCCGACCGCTGCTCATTGGTGTGCACTCAAACGACTACTTCGCTTCCTAAAAGGTACCCTCAATCATGGCATTCACTTCCGTAAGGCAAACTCTTTTAATTTACATGCCTATTGTGATGCGGATTGGGGCGGTGATCGTGACGATTATCTGTCTACCACTGGCTCTATTGTATTCATCGGTCAACACCCTATATCGTGGTCCTCGAAGAAACAACGCGCTCTATCTCGGTCATCTACTGAGGCTGAATTTCGCGCCGTCGCGGATACTACGGCTGAAATTTTATGGCTCAAATCATTACTCACTGAATTGGGTATTTCTCTATCAAGACCTCCGGTTATTTTCTGTGACAACCTTGGCGCTACTAACTATTCGGCAAATCCTATGTTTCATTCCCGAATGAAGCATCTAGCTCTTACATTCCATTTTGTACGGGAACAAGTTCAACTCGAAACTATACGAATCCAACATATTAATGGTGACGATCAAATTGCCGATACTCTTACCAAGCCATTGTTGAAACCACGTTTTACTCTATTGGCATCCAAGATTGGACTCATGCTCCGACCGTCCATCTTGCGGGAGAATGTTAATAATATGAAAATCATCACTCAACAAACCAAAGTTCCCAGTCAACAACAAACACAACAAGTGCCTAGTCAAGCTCCTTAATTGTCTCCTACTACTTGCATTTAGTTACTAACAACAGTCAATGTACATTCCTCACTTGTAGCTAGTAGTTACGTATTAATAGCTTAGCACATCTTATATAAATAGTTAGCCAATGTATCTGTATAATTTAACTGATCAATATACAATACTATCAATTCTTTACAGTTTTTGTGATGAGATGCATGCTTTGTGTTTGTGATGAGATGTATGCTTTCATCATTTACTCCCTCCATTCAACTCCACACTACACATTTATTTTTTCACGTTTGCCAACGCGCGTTTTGCGTCGTAAATATAGTTCGCTACGTATTTGCAAAAATTATACGAGTTAGATATTTTTAATATACTCTTAAAGACGAATCAAACAAGATCACACATAAATATATTTTCTCTTATGTATTAGCCGGAAATTAATTGAAAGATTCTTCTTACTTGTGAATAGTGTCAAAAAGAGAAATGTGTAGTGTGCAGTTGAATGGAGGGAGTATTAACGAAAACTAAATACTCCGTAGATATTTCATACAGTCACGCTTGGTTTCGAGGGTCGTTCGAAGGGGCATTGGCCTAGGGCAGCCCAAGCTAGAAAGGGCCCAATAAGATTGGTTTTAAATAATATTAGTAGGCAAAAGAAGAAGGAAAAAAAAACTAATTTAGCAAAAACAAAGCAACAATTTTCTAAATTCTCTCAACCCTTACACTTTGACCTTGTTTTTGTCCAAGATCTTAATTCCCTATTATTCTTTTCTTTAATTAGAAATTTAGGAAGAAAATTTTTGATTCCCAAATAACGGCTTCTAAATAGTCTAGTGATGTTAAGGGATAAAATTATTGATTAGTATCAACCATCACCTTAAGATTTTGGTTTTGGCTGAGATGATCTTCTAATATGCGATATTGGAACTCATGTTCTTGATAAAAATTAACGCCTTAAGAGTTAAGACCCTTTCTCTACCACCACCCACCACCCTTACTCCACCTTACACAACCCCAAGAATTGCATCAAACCCACTATTAATATTTATGAGCATGAGTCCACGACTCCTTTAGTCAAACAACCACGAAAATTACTCTCGGCCATGTTATTTACCACAAAAGTTGCACCAACTCACTACTAAAATTCGGTAACAACCAGTAGAGTAGATCTTAATTATTTAGGGCGAAATTATAATAACCATCCACCTAAAACCCGACATGCATGGCTGCCCAAAATCCACAAACCCTCTTCCGTTGCATTAAAGAATTACATTAAACCCACTCCAAATTACGAACACTATCCTGTGGTCGGTATCAAATTCGACCATGACAAAAAAAAAGTTATGCGACTACATACAATAATTTGGGCCCAAATCTACATTTTTGTCTAGAGCTCCAAAAAACTCAGAACCGGGCCGGGACGGCATACAATAATATTTACTTATGTACCATAAAAGATATTGAAAATAATTGTGAATATTCCCTATGGGAAAATGACATACTACTATTTTGAGGATAAAAAATAGAGTACACCTCTTTTTTAATTTGATTTTACAAAATTAATACTCTAAATTTTATAATTTGATAAAAGTCTAGAATTATTCAACCATGCATTCCCCTAATAGGCGGCAGGCCCTTACTTTGATGATTCCCCCATAATAACACACCCTTGAAAGTCAGCGATTAGATCCAAATCATCATCATCATATGTTGTATCACAAATTCTCATTTGTGACGGACCGACCCGTCGCAAGCTTGCAACGGGTCAATTCCTTCTCACAAAATGCAAGTGGGGGTGCAGGTGGGTGGGAAATGGAGCCCTCCACTTGCAATTTTGTGAGAGGGAATTGACCCGTCGCAAGCTTGCGACGGGTCGGTCCGTCGCAAGCAAGACTTGCTGATGTTGTATAGGTAATAAGTTTGAAACATAGATCATGGCATACATGTTATATACTCTAAATGCTCAGATGCATGGAACTCCTAAAGTCGTCTCAAATACCATATAATAGACGTTCAACTCATTAACTTGCACTATTAAAATCATATATTCCGTAGTAATCAAAAGTACGGAATAATTATATTCATCAAATTCCTCAGTAAATGGATTATACATTTAATGTAATAATACAGAGTATATTGTAATTTTCGGGTTTTATAGTAAAGTTTTTGAGTTATATATTAAAAGTTATGAGTTTTATATACTGTAATTTTCGAGTTTTATAATAAAGGTTTTGAGTTATATATTTATGAGTTTTATTATAAACTTTTTGAGTTCACTTATTTGAACATTAAGCTCAAAAAATTACAATATAACTCAAAAATATTATATACTATAATTTAAAATATGCCTTGTCAATTTTAAAAAAGTTCGAAAAAAATAAATATAAACTCAAATTCATATTAGTATGAGATAGTATCTTAGATGTATAATATTTTTTCCTGACAACGATTATCTTTGATTGTTATTTTTTTTTCTTCCAAATATACGTTAACAAATACAATTAAATACGATTTCAAAATACCTTTTCATAATATATTTTGCAAGGATGTAAATATTTTATATGTAAGAAAATAACTGTCAAATAGGGCGATTTGAATACGACGACTCTACGAGACTTTCTCAAATTCATATTATTAATATTCAAAGTAAAATAGTACTAAAAATAATACAGTAAATTATAAGTACATAGTTTAATTTGTACAACATAAAGTATTTTACTAATAAAAATGATCACATACTGTATTACAATAAAATGAGTACGCTCATTGGGAAAACATGTATCAAAGGAAGGAATCACATTTAGTCGCAAATTAATACTCCCTACATCCCAGTCATTAGTTATCTATTTCCATTTTGGAGTGTATTAGCGAATTGTTATCATACTTTCTTTAGTATATTGGTCTTTTTCACATATGATATTCTTTCCTTGATCTTTGTGTTAAATAAAATACATCACAATTCATTGGGACGGAGGGACTAATAAAAACGTTATTAAAATAAAAGAAACGAGTTTTTTTTACGTAACTTAATAAGTGATACGAAGTATGTGAGGTAAGCAAGGATGCATGAAATATTGATTTAAAAAAATCAAATGACACCACGTTCCTAGCACTAAGCCAAAACGAAAAATAATACAAGCATTCAATATTGTATAAATAGGGCTTAAATTTTTAATTAAACATTCAAATCAAAACAAAAAAAATCATAACTTGTTCTCTCTATTTACATTATTCTCATAAACCAATTTTGATTAATTAGCCAAATTAGCTTTAAAAAAATGGGTCAAGGAAGAGGTAGTGCTAACCGTACATTAGTCCTTGGGTTAGCCGCACTTATAGTCATGGCTATAGCCCAACCAACCCTTGCAGCCATGCACTCTTGTACCTGGTCCTACAGTATGTCCTCCTTTACTAGAGGCAAGACTTTCAGGGCTGGTGATTATATAGGTCAGCTTCTTTTTATATATTCTCGATTTATATGGAGCAGATCGTTTAAATTGACGGATTTTCTAAAGTGTGTCTTAAAACTTATGTTTAAGACCTGAATCGAATAATTTCAATAATAAATTTCTTAGATTACAATTTAAGAAGTTCAAAATAAAATGTTAATTTGTATTCAATATATTTTTTTATTAGTAAAACGGATATTGTCGTTTTAAACAAGAATTTGTATTCAATAATAATAATAATAATGTCTAACCCTAATATTCATGTTAAATGTAATGATAAACAAACAACCGAAACGGTAGAATATTTTACTAGCATACCATTTGATTGTGATCATTATAGTACTTAATTATTTACCTAAACATCTTTGAGAAATACTAACTTTCACTTTCATCAGCATATTCTAACTTATATAGAGTATATGAAGTCAATGTATAATAGTGGATCGTGAACAAATACACTATTGTACAAAATCGGGTTTGATTTCTGTACGGGTAAAGATTCAATTATCGATAATACCAAAATGTTATACCAATTGTTAAAAATTACCGTCACATACTTCCTCAATTTCATTGAATTGTATACACATTTTATTTGTAGGCCGTTTCATTTAATTGTACCCCTTAAGTAGAAATTGGTAATATGAAAATTCTTGTGGAGATAATGACTTTTTTATTCATTCAAATACGGTTTTTCAGTTTTCAACTACAACAAAAGTCTACACAACTTGGTCCGAGTAAGCGCAACCGGGTACAAGACATGCACAAGGCCGAGTGGTTCAGCCGCGTACCAGACCGGTAAAGACTATATGCGGTTGGTGAAGGGCGCAAACTACTTCATCTGCTCCTTCCCTGGGCATTGCAAGGCCGGAATGAAACTTGTTGTCAATGCTTATTAATTAATAATAAGCATTTTTGGTTCTAATTAATCATATGATGACTCATATTTTGTAACATTGCTTAATTATATTTTCCCTATTTTATGTTTGTGTGTGAGCAAAATTAACACCGAGAGAGTGGAAGAAAACATTTTTAATTTATTATTGTTTTGTATTTTTTTAAAGCTCATTATTTACCTATTGAAATTTGTCATGAAATGTAATATGTTTCTTACACTATATATTTGAATTTTGTGGTTTCATTATATGCTTACTTATATCATATTGAATAATGATCTGAAACTGTTTAATTTAGACGATGCTAATGTTGATGCTAGTTAAGTTAAATACTTCTATTGTAGGAATCATCAAATATAATAAAGAATATCTTGACCGACTAGAGAGATTATTAAAAAAACTATTTAGAATCGTTGTACATTCTATAATGCTCCTCATTCCGCATTTGCTTATGCGCAAACCTCACACAACTTTTAGGTACAATAGTACGCGTTCTAGTTATGTGAAATTGCAATGTTTCATTAAAATACTACTTATATAGGTACATTTATTTAACCACCTTTGCAAATCTAGATAACATAAGGGGTAAAAGATAGAGAAAAAAGTCTTAGATAACATAGAATCATAGATAAATTTAGGTAAAAAGTGCTCCGTATTACTGTATTAGATAACATATAAAGTTCTTAAATAGGAAGAATACCATCAGATTTACTAATTGAAAAATGGGGAAAAAATCATAAAATAGAGGGAGTATAAATTTACGGAAATTCATGTGTGACTTCGCTACTACTAAGTGATGGGAACTAACGTTTGCGAGCTCTTAATAGCTCTATTTTTGTATTTTCTTTGTCACTTACAAATATTTTATAGTGTGAATTATCAAATTTGTTACTCCAGAAAAATTTGGAAACTACGAATATATCTGAGGTATTTTTCTAAATTATATCGAATTTTCATATATAATAATCATGAATAATAAAGAAAAAAATATAAGTTGGAAAAGGTTAATAATTTTAAATAATATTAGTTCCTAATTCTAATAGAAAATTTGTAAATAATTAAGTATTTCCTATTTTTTTTTTTGGAAAGTTAAATATTTCCAAGTTTTGGAAAAGTTGGAGACCTCTTTTATTTATATATACGGATGATAATTAATTACTCCTAACTATTACTGATTTCACAAAGCTCATAATTTCTCAATGGCGCAACAACAACAATTTCAGGTACCTACTTTTTATTTTAAGTTTATTTCCCATTAATTGCTACTTTCTTGCCCTTTTAATTGTGATTTATAATTAGGGCATGCAATATTTTTAGTAAAAGATCGTAATTGTTACGTTTCCAAGAAGATACTAAGACATAAAATCATTAATTATATACCTTAATACATTAATTAAGATCATAGAATCGGTGAGTTTTAATTTGATTAACGTCAAATCAATAATTTTATAATTTTATACCTTAAAGATTTCAAAAAAAAAAAAATTATACCTTAATAATCAAATTAATTAGAACATTGAATTTTGTAATTGATTAATTAATTGTAGAAGTATTAATTAGTGGGTAATTATGTTTTTACAGGATGAATGCTGTTATGTCTGTGGTGTACGAGGTTACCAAGAGCTTCTAGTTTGCTGTTCTAAGTGTTCCGACCTTTCTATTCATAAGTATGTTTTCGTAATATTTCCGCTTTATTTACTCTCTTTGTCTCAATTATTTATTTACTTTTATATTATTTGTCGGGGACATTTTAATAAACGCGTTGAAAATCGATTTTTCAGATATTGCTTGGGTATAGTACCGGGAAGCCTAGAGGACAAGAATGGTGTTCAGTGGCTTTGTGACTATTGTTGTGAACCTATGAATACAGCCACCGGAACCAGTGATCGAATTTTGGACAATGTTTCAACATCAAATTCTGCTCAAAAACTCGAAAGTAAGCATTGAAAATTGATTTTTCTAATTTTGTTAGCCTCATGTGTGAAACCGTCTCATGGGTAAATTGAACTAACCAATTGCGATTTTTTGTAGGTTTGGATAAATACGAGATAATTGCGGTCGGGGAGCAGCCGGAACCATTGTGCACAATATATGCAGGTCAAGAATACATTAAGAAGTCAGAGGAAGAAGAAGCAACAGAAATTATGATGGGAGTGGTGTTGATAGTGAACCCATGTGGGGAAGCTATAATTCTCGACGAAGACCTAAGCACTCGTGTTGATAACATCGATTATGAGATGTTGGCTAGGTCGATATCGACCCACATTGGTAGTAAGCCATGCTTGGCTAAGACTAAGATACTGAAGAGGAAGAGTGAATTGGAGAAATTGGATATTGTTGGAATCAGGAGATCGCAGAGGTTGAAAAGGCGGAAAATTCTGAAGAAATGCAGAGGAGTTTCTGTTTACTAGTTTAGGATCAGTAAAGACAGCTGATTTTGTAAGTAGTTGTTCAATCAAGTGTGGAAGTATGAAACTGTAATCAGTTGATGATATTTGTAGCTTATGTTGTTTTCATGTTCATTTAGTGTAGCATGACTTAACTACGGTGTATTTAAGTGCCTTTTCTGTACTGTGTTGTCTGTGTGTGTAGTGTAGTGTGTTGGTTATAATGATATGGAGCACTGTTTTTGCCAGCAAGATAGATCGTATGTTTCCGTCTCAATCATCTATTTACGAGTTTATTTTCTTGTTGCATAATGTTCAAACTAAATGTTGTTACATTAGGCTACTAATATTACCATGACTGTATAACTGTATTAGACGGTCACATATCAAAATATGTAATCTGTAGATTAGAAGCGTTCGAGTGTTTCATCTATAAATGACTATAATAGCCAAAATAGACCCTGCTCAACAAGTTTTTAAATCAAAATACTAGTTAACTGATGTCATGCCTATAATTGAGCAAGAGAAATCATGGTAAGTTACAAATGCATAATAGGCTTGTGCACTCAATTCCGGTCGAGTCGGGTCGGTAAATGAATCGGGCTGACTCGGGTCACGGGTCATCTCGGGCCGGGTCGAGTTTATTTCAGGTCAGCTTTAATCGGGTTATGGGACATCGTCGGGTCGTTTTGGGTCGGGTCAGACTTGCTAACTCTACTAGTAATCCGTATAATTAAAAATGCCCCATTTGTTGTACACTTGTACATAATTACATATGACCTTCAAACACAAACCCACACACTTACACACATATAAATTATCTACTATATACTAATCCACAAACATTTAGAGCGTTCTTATTGGTCGATGAAATAAAAGGATTTATCAAATTGGTAGTGATGTGGGACCCCCCATGTTTATGCTTAGAATTAATTAATCTCATTCAGTCATTATTATATACTCTTTTCTACTTTTATTAATTTCATTCATTCATTATTAAAATAATGTATTACATTACACTACACTATATTTTATTAACATAACATTTAATGAATAATAACATAGTTTTATATCATTATTTAATCCTATTTTCACATCCGTAAAAAGATATTATAAACACTATTATTACATTCCCTAAAACTAAAATTTACACTCCAAAATTTACATATTACAATTACATACAAATTACTAATATGATTTTCTAATACAAAAATCATAGTATAAGTTTCAAAATATATAGTGTATACTCCGTAAGAAATCATATTATGTTTAAACATTTTGGGCTCTAAACATTAAAGCGTAAGACATGTTTTTGAAAACATGTAGTTATTTGCATTCCCGTTGATATAAGATATTTCTTTGTTCATATTATTGGTTTAAATTATTATATTGGTTTGAATGTATTTAAATCATGTTATATTAACAAAATATTGATTTTTTAATTGATCGTGAATTTCAAATTTATCTTATAAAAACATACTACTTATATACATATAGGTATATTTTACCTGAATACATTCAAGTTGTTGTTTGTTTCACTATAAAAGTAAACAAAAATCAAGTATAATCATGTATTAAATAATAACGGCTTTTATTAATTACAACCCGTGCATTTTCTGCACGGGTTTAAAACTAGTAAATTATAAATTATAAATCCCCGTTTATTTTCTTGAAATTCCCTCCTTATTTCATTCAATTAACAACTAACCAAGAATCCACAGTAACAAACTAACTAACAACAACTAACAACAATGAAAACATCATCATCTTCTTCTTCTTCTTTAATGGCGATCTTCATCATCATCTTACTCTTCATCAACATAAACATACCCACAACATTTTCTTCCCCTTCTTCTAACAATTCCAACAACTTCAACAAAAACATAACATTTTACGGAGACGCAACATTCATAACTAACCCAACTACCAACACCACTTCAATCAGCTTAACAAAACAACAATTCTCATCATTCGGAGCATCTTTCTACACATTCCCGCTTCGTTTCCTTGACCCGAAAACCAACTCCTCTTTTTCTTTCTTCACCCACTTCACTTTCACAATCACCCCTGTTTCGGACCCGGGTGAAGGACTGTCATTCTTGATTACTTCCAATGTAGGTTCGTTTAATCAAGAAAGCGGTCATTTGGGTCTTCCCGAATTAAGTTTATCATCACAAGACTCGTTTTTCGCAGTCGAATTTGATACAAAGTTTGACCCTTTTGTTAATGACATTAATGGGAATCATGTGGGAATCGATGTCGATTCGTATTCTAGTTTGGTTTCTGTTGATGGGTATTCTAAAGGAGTTAATTTTAGTAGTGGGAAAAAAATTCATGCTTGGATTGAGTACAAGAATCTTGGTAAATTGATTAATGTTTGGATTAGTTATTCTTCTGATAAGCCTCAAGATCCTGTTATTTCTGCAAAAATTGATCTTTCGAATCGTTTGAAGGAGTTTATGTATGTTGGTTTTGTTGCTGCTAATGGACAGGTATCAGCATTGCATGTTTTAGATACTTGGAGGTTTAAGATTTTCGAGTCCGATTTCTTTTCTTCTGAGATGGTTCCTGATGGTCTGACTGTCATCATTGAAAATTGTTTGATTTGCAATCCAGAAAGATCCGGAAATTCGGATGAAGGCGATAAAAACGATTCGCGTAGTTCTTCAGATGAAAAGAAAAGGTTGTGGACTATCATATGTGTAACAGTTACATTTCTGATGTTTGTTTTAGCAGTAGTTGGTGTACTTATTTGGAAACCTAATTGGTTACATAAAAATTGCGGTAAGAAAAAGAACTTGGGTTTAATCCTGTCGAAAAAGGGTCCGATTAAGTTGTCGCTGTCAGATATAATGTCGGCTACAAACAGTTTCAGTAATAGCAGGATCATAGGCCAAGGATCATCAGCAACTGTCTACAAAGGAATTATGAGTGATGATCAAGTCGTGGCAGTGAAGCGATTTAATCACGTTAATCGTCTTGATATCCTTACCCCTTTTACGAATGAATTCGCTACCATGTCTCGTGGCTTACGGCATAAGAATCTGGTTAACCTCCTAGGTTGGTGTTGCGAAAACAATGAGCTTGTGTTAGTTTATGAGTTTTTACCTAATGGTAGCCTTGATAAGATTCTGTTTGCATCGAATGTTGTGCTGACATGGCAGCAGAGAATGGGTATCGTTCGCGGGATTGCTTCTTGCCTAGCGTACCTACACGAAGAATGTGATGTTCAGATCATTCACAAGGATGTTAAGTCCTGTAATGTCATGCTTGATTCTGATTTTACTCCTAAGCTTGGCGATTTTGGGTTAGCCGAGGTCCATAACCACGGGTCCAAACCGAGAAAGTCCACGCTGTCTGGTGGGACAATGGGGTACTTGGCTCCAGAATACGTCTACCACGGCTTACCAACTGCGAAGACTGATGTTTACAGCTTTGGGGTGGTAGTGTTGGAGGTGGTATCAGGAAAGCGGGCATTACACGAGGGTAGGCCGCAGATAGTAGATTGCGTTTGGAGCTTCTGGGAGGTAGGTAGACTGATGGAGACTGTTGATGTGAGACTGAAGGGACAGTGTACTCGGAAGGATGTCGAGAGGGTGCTTAAGGTGGGATTATGGTGTACTCACCCTGACAGTGATAAAAGGCCTACTGCTAAAGAAACAGTAATGATGCTAACACAGGAGTTGCCGGTTCCTAATTTACCAGCAAAGAAGCCGAATATAGAGCTCCGAGTCGATGATCAGGGTGACGACATGCTGGAAAGTCCATGGGGGACTCCGAAAACTCATTTCGGAAATGACTGATAGGCCTGCTGTAAAAAAAAACAATGTCCTGTAATTTTGTTTAGTTTAAATGATGGTTTGTTGACAATACAGTGTCATATTTTTGTGTTACATCTTTTATATGAACTATAAAAACCAGTTTGTCATTTCTTTAGTAAATTCTGTACTTAGATCCAAAAAAGTGATGAAAGATTGAATGTTCGAGCTTCCAAAGCGAGTTAGTCTTCCGTCTTGCTTAGAACTCTTAGAAGCCTACAACATAGTCACTAAAGCTAACAGACGTATTCAAGGACGGCCTTAAGACGTATTCAAATGAGAATTTGTGTTTCAAAGTATCGTAAAATTAATGAAAACAGTTGTGTAGAAATCAAAAGCTGATTAGGATGGAGTACTGTATTAGGTAGATTAAGATTGTGGTGTACATCATGTTTGATATCCTACAGGAACACACAAAAAAAACTTGCTGTAAACCTGCTACAGCAAGTTTCACCCCCTCTTTCAAAATTCAAATCCCATTCTTGTTCATCAAGTTTGTATTTCAGCATCCTGAAGGATAAATTCGTCGCGTAAGGCCAGCCAAAAGTTAAAATTTTGATGTTTTAAGTTAAAATCTCCGATTTTTTATTTCCTTGTGGATAGTGCCTGCCCTCTTTCCCTGCTACAAAAAGAAGAGCATCAATGAAGGAACATACATGTTTACTAAAGGACTTTGATTCACAATGTGTTGGTTAACACATAGAGTTTTATATATTCGAATGATCCAAATTCCAAAATAGAATTCCGTCAAAAGTTGCATCACTGGGAATGAAAACAACACAACATTCCTACTAAAGTACATAGGTTTAGTTAATGTCACTACTCGTTAGCCTCCTATTGAACCCGCGTCGTTAATGGGTCGTGTTCGAGTTGGGTTAGTTCATAATTGCCCTCTCGTAACAGCTTATTGACTGATTCTGGCACCACTTCCATACCTTGCAATGGGGTCATTCGATTCGGTTTCAGATCGGCTTAAATCGGTTCGATTTGACCCTGATTGACCGTAGCTCCGAGATCAGTTTGATTTCAATCGGGTTCATTTCAGTTAGCTACTTTAATCGGGTTGAGCTATTTCGATTTGGGTACATTTTGGATCGGGTTAATATCAGTCCATTGAGTTTCATGTCATACTTTTCTGGAGCCGGTGTATCGCAACCCAATACCCAAATTCCACCCTCACTTACAAAGCCCCGAAGGTGGCAATCGGTCCAGTTGAGTCGGATTTAGCTCGGGTTATATCGGGCCAGCCTACTATTTCGGGTCGATCGTTATTGGGTTAAAAGACATATCCGGTTGACCGTGGTGATTATCGAGCCCGATTACTTTATTGCATTATTTCAATTGTGAATAATAAGTTTAGTTTTTAAACAATATTTAGTTTAGTTGCTTCATTATTAAGTCAAACGTATCAATCTAAACATTTGATCAATTTCATTTTGACCAATATTAAACTTAATAACTATCCGGTCATCAATTTAATCTGATCAATATCGAGCTGGATCGTGTCGAGTTCCAATTCAGGTCATTGCTCATCGGGTCGGATCAGATCGGTTTCAATTTGCAAAATTCTCCATTTCTATCGAGTCGGATTTGCTCTGGTCACTCGGGTCGAGACGGACTTGCCAGCTCTACAAATCACAACCCAACCCACCCAATGACCCAATACGCATCTTACCAACACAATAACACCCCCGAACACGCAAACCCTGAATAGTGTAATTTTGTCCATAGAAGATATTTATTCCCTCTTTGTAAATCTCATCTTATATTATTAACAACACAACTCAACTCATCTCAAACTCTCAATAATATCTTCTTCCAGCTGCCTTCAACCGACCACAAATTAGGGTTTTTATTATTACTTTCAAACTCATCTCTTAAAAGGTCCCCTCTTTCTCTCTTTCTCTCCCTCTTTCTCTAAAGAATCGCAAGTTTTAATCTTTTTTCATTCAATCTATCGTAATTACATCTATCTCTTTTTCCTAATTGTTTTATAATCTGTTCTAATTGTTTGTTGTGTTATTAGATCTGTTGATATTATGTATTTAATTATCTATTTTATATTTGATTTGATTTGATTTGATTTTAATCGTAGAATCTTGTGTTACTGTTGTTTAATTCTGAAGATGTGTTATAATCATGGTATATAAGCTGCTGCTGTTGATGATTGATTTTATTATTTTATGATCGAGGTGGTAATCGAGTCACTCGGGTTTGTTAATCGTTTGATTAATGAGGGATTAATGATAATTGTTTTGGGTTTTTTACGGGGGGTCAATATCAATTCACGTTAACATTTGTTTACCTTTGATTAAAATACCCTCACAAAAATCGTAACTTAAACAAATGATTGGGACGGAAGGAGTAAGTTTAGGTTTTAAGCTAGATTAAGATTGTTTAACAATTAGATTTATGTCAGTTTGATCTTATCTGGAATTATAGGAATTATTATACTAAGGGAATTTAGTTATTGGGTCGTTCATCGGGTTGATTTTGAGTAGGGTGAGCTGACTATTAACATCAGCTTTTCTGTTTGGTATGACTTGGGTCCATTAGGGTTGTTGTCAATTTTCGGCTTGGCCTCGTTTTAGCTTTGCTTCACTAAATTCATGTTCAGCTGAGTCATGTTTGGGTGGTTCGTGTTGGTCAGGTCACCTATTCCCAGCTTTAATTTGAAGGTTATTAGTTTAGCTAGTGGTAAATTATCAATTCACTTCCCGATTGCAATGTAAGAAATCTTATTGATATGATATAGCAAATTTTAGATTGGGTATAATTTTAACTCTTTTGCAGAGAAAGTTTGGATATTTGTTTCTGGTTAGAAACTATACTCAGTCTTCAACTCTTCTTCGTATTAGCGATCATCAATGTTCCTGCTGTTCGATACTAGCGTAGTTTGTGTCCGTGTATGATTAATAGTTTTGTTCATACAATAAGAGTTTCTGAAAAATTCGAAGCCTGAATGATATGAGGTTTCCGTGTTTAGACCCTCAAGTATTCGCTTATTTTTTTTAGTTTGTGATTATGAACAATTATTTGTCTTTATCGTTTTGTTTTTTCACATCATTCGATCGAAAAATATTGTTTTTGGTTGTGAGTAGGGTTGAATGGTTGATGCATTCTTCTAGTTTTGCATGAGAGTGTTATGAGATGTGTATGTGATTTTGGTGACGTGTTTGGATGTGTGAAATTAGGTTTTTGATCTTTTGTGCTAGTGGAAGCATAATTTGTGACTTTGTGCGTTTCATATTATGCAGCTAAAATCATGGCAGATGAGTATCGTTGTTTCGTGGGGAGCCTATCATGGAATACAACTGATAGGGATTTGAAAGAGGCATTTGACAAATATGGCCGTCTGATTGAAGCAAAGGTATAATCATTCCTTCAGTGCTACTGCTTGAATGCACATAGCTTTGTGTTGTTGGATCTGCTTTATCATCCATAACTGTTAACTCTTTTTTAACTGGCTTTGGATTATGATTGGAGTTTAATTTGACGTGATTTTGGCGTGTGGGTTTTAGTAGTTACATCATCCACTTTGTTTATTTAGTTTGGCTCATGCGGACAAGATTATCTAGTTTGCGTTTTACCATTCTTTCTGTGAAGGTTTATCTGTTGTACTTCTCTTTTGAAACACATGTTAATAAATTCTCATATGGCTTTATTAGTCTTTCAGGCAAAAAATGTGAAATATTTTTGACATCTTAGATTTTTTAGGTCACTTGTTTTATTTAATTTAATTCTGTCAGTTTTTGAAATAACTATTAGATTTTGCTTTCATCTTTTTGTTACTTGAAACACAGGTTGTTTTGGACAAATTCTCTGGACGTTCTCGTGGTTTTGGTTTTGTTTCTTTTGATGACAAGAGAGCTATGGAAGAAGCTATTGAAGCGATGAATGGAATGGACTTAGATGGGCGTTCCATTACTGTAGAAAAGGCACAGCCCAGCCAAGGTGGCTCTAGGGACCGAGATGGGGACTATGGCCGTGATCGTGATCGTGGCCGTGATCGTGGGTTTGGAGGTTCTAGGGGATCTGACCGTGGTGGTGGTGGTGGTGGTGGTGGTGAGTGCTTCAAATGTGGTAAGCCTGGACATTTTGCTCGTGAATGTCCATCTGATGACGGAGGCAGGAATGGTGGTGGCAGGTATGGTGACAGAGGGGATCGTCGTAGTGGTGGTGGGGGTTATGGACCTGATCGTGGAGGAGACCGTTATGGTGGAGGAGGTGGTGGAGGTGGAGGTGGAGGTGGAGGTGGAGGTGGTAGGTACAGAGAGTCAGGTAGTCGTGGAGGATCCGGAAGTGAAAGATATGGTCGTGACCGTTCTGGCCCATATGAGCGCCCTTCATCTGGTGGTTATCGCTAGATTATTAATGGTATGCATTCCCTCTCTTTGTTGCATGTTGTTTCTTACTTTCCTGTATATTCTTTACCATCTTTATTTATATTTTATATATATTTATTTTCAGGAGTGCAAAGTATGAAGGATGTTACTTATGCTACATACAAGACGATCTTCACCCAGAGACCGAGGCCTTTTACTGTGATGTACCTAGTGGAAGTTGTGTTAAATGGTTTGAGACTTGGATTCGTATTTAGAGTTGGACTTTGTTCTGTTTCTGCAACAAGAAAGCCATTTGTCCCGCTGTGGGAGTATTTTCTGTTTCAGATGGTCACTTATGTTATGGTCTATGCTTGCTTGATGGTGACTACTGATTTGGCTCTTTAGATTCGATACTTGTTTTCACTGCCGTATCTGGTTGATTTACATGCACGTATTGATCTTGCTTTGCTCCGATTTGGTTTTGGTCTGGGCTTTCTGTTATTGAGACATTTGCATGGGTTCAACATCGTATCGAGTATGTTTTTTGTGGGTTGCTTGAGGTATTTCTGTGTCAAAGGAAGGGTGCAAGCTCTTTTGTTCTTATGGCATTGTTCCTTACTTGATCCACATGTTCGAAATGCGCTTTTAAAACTATATGGAAAGGGATTGAGTTGGGTAATTTCCTATCCTATTTTGCTGTTTATTAAATTTTTATCTTCTGTGATATTAATTATTTTTGTCCTCCTGGCAGGCTATAATGGCCTTTTGTGGTCTTTTTTCGTACATGATTGGGTTCCATTGTTGTTAATGTTGTTCTACATTGTCACGGTAATAATTGGCGGAAATATACAGCTCTTTTGGGGTAACCTCAGTCACAGAGCTGCAGTGGTAGATGGAGGGTACTTATTCATAAATAGCCAATAGCTTGGAATTTGGTAGCTGGATTGGCACCAGTGGTCCTTCCTTTTTATGTGGGGTCTAGAACACTGATTCATGATTTGGTTTCTGCTCGGCTATTTTCGAACTGAACAGTCCGAACTGGAACAGATTTTGTTCAATAACTAGGTTATATGTGCTCTTTACGGAGATTGGCTCTTTTAACAGACATGTCACCAAGCAGAGTTTGTTTCAAGTTTGAGGTTGTTGGCCTACTTGTGATTTGCGTCATTGTGTGTCTCCCCTGATCTGCGTTTCTATTATGTGCATTTGATAAACCATAAATGACCAAGGAAGATGATCTGCAGTGCCTTTTATGCCGAAGTAAGTACTGTACTTGATTGATTCCGATGGTGCAATTCTTAATCTTTTTTAGGCTCTCTATCGTTGTTTTATCTTGCACAATGATGGATCATAGTTATGTTGGGAGGGAGCCTGGCCCCCATGGTTTTTCAAATGTTAGTGTAAAGTTATCATCTGGCCCCCCTTTGTTCAGCATTTTGAACCTTAAATATTCACACGCGAATTAATAGTTTAAACATCGGCCCCTCTGTTCAGCCTTTTGAACCTTAAATATTCACACGCGAACTTAATAGTTTAAACTTCGGCCCCCCTTACCGAGTCACCGTTTACTCCAATATCCGTCACTGAATTCTTGCATAGTAGGTTACGTTCTAAGTTTAAAATAAGTGCCCTTGGTTAATTCGAATTTGATTTTGTTCCCTAGAGCTTGCATTGTTTGTTGTTATGTGTTACTCTCACGATCTTTTAGTACTTCATATAGTTTTTGCAGTGATAGGGTACGTTTTATGTGATCATTTTCCTTCTTTTCTATCGATATATCTATTGCTGTTGCGTTGTGTATTGTGTATTGTACATTGGTACAACTTGAATTGCTGCCTACTTCAATGAGACGATGGGTTTTTACGAATGATGGGATTAAAACCTTCAGCTGAGTACAGCAGAATCAGTGGTATTTGAGTGCCTTTTATATGAGGAGAGGTGTTTGTGTGCTCGAGTGGTGTTAGCTATCGTTCCCATGGAAGTTTTGAACCATCTTTCGTTCTATATTTCGGGGAGTATATTGCCCCTCTTAGAGCTGGCCGAGAAGCTTTCATTTTGGTTCAAGTATGGGCTACTTCGAGTTTCGGACTCCTCCAAAAGGAAATTTCTTGTTAAGAACTTTGTATCAATAAACAGCTGTATGTATGTTGCTTGCTCTGATGTTCTCTTAATATGTTGTAGCCATCAATAATCGCGACTTTTTATCAATAATCTTGTTTCCTGTATTTTGCTATCCTTTGTTAAGATACTTTTTTTTATCACAAGAGTCGTACTTTAACAAACCTTTCTGACAGAAGCCGCGTTTTAGCGACATCGTATCTTGAAACTCAGCTGGTTTCTTGTGAGGTGAGTCTACATCAGGAAATTTGAAGCTAGATACACAATTCTTGTAGAAAAATATAATCCAAACATTAAAAACATTCAGTAAATTTGATCCGCATTGGTTCTATTTTTCGGAAAAATGTTCCGTCATAAATGTGCCATAATGTGTTTATACGGAACACTTCACTTGATTTATTGTGAGAAGTATTTTAATCAAAGGCAAATAAATGATTGAGATGGAAGGAGTATTCTTTATATTGTATGTACAAAATACTTCGATGCATTCTCACCCAGACATAATAGAGTAGGCACTGCTTTTCGTGCTCTTTTGGGCTGGGATTTCTCTCATGCTATTCATAGAGACTCTAAAATAAATTATCACATGAATTTCGCATAACAATTATATAAACTAGTTTTACATACAATTTTTTTTTGACTGATTTACTATTTAACCTCATTTTTTGGATAGGGCATTGGTACCATCGCTTTAGTCCCGGAGAATCATTCGTAACACATGTCCCAAAGGTCTGGACCTCCTGAGGTAATCAGGGAGGCCCCTTCAGCCAGAAAGGGCATTTCTAGCCGTTTTCTTTCTCTTCACTCGGTCTCAAGAATAACTCTACTTTAAAGCCCTCTTTTTATAGGTGTAAGCCAAGGTATGCTGGTGTAGGTAGGGAGGCAGGGAAAGTCTAGCTCAAGGAAAGTTTGATTGATTTCTCATTTTTCCCTTAAGGGTTAGATTAGTAAATCCGGCTTGAGACGCGTTTGTTGACAAAACCGCCGCTGGCCAAAAATTAAAAGTATATAGTTGAGATCTAATACCTTTCATCCTAATTTCATCTACTAAAAAAATCTCATCTACTGAAAAAAGGGAGCCCTCTTGATCACCTAAAGATATTTTTGAACAGAATTGGCATAGATAGTTATTAGCATGAAGATTGAGCTGCCACTAATAAAACGACTTTTTAATAAATAATAATAAAAAAAACCCGAAGCGGCAGCTCTAGCTCGCAACCACATGGACTTGCCCTTCGAGGATACCCCTTTAAATCTCCGTCATGGGGCTAAGGATTGACAGTGCGCTTCGTAGCTAGACAATTCGTCCCAACTTGCTCGAAGCTATGAACCCGAACCAATTGCTAATATATAAGTGCTATCCCAAGTGACTCATTTAACAAGCGTAGTATGAGTCACATGTGTCAAGTCATGACAAAATTGACCTAACCAAAATGACCTAGTTTGGTTAAGCCGACCCGTACGAGACTCTATACTTGAAATGATGACCCGAGCTTGACTCATAACCAGAAGTAACCTGATTCAATAAGACTCGACACAAATGAACATTGTTGCAAACAAACCATTATCCGTAAGTAACTCGATAACAACATAGCCAAAAATTATTTAAACCCGAAACAGCTCGGCTAAAACTCTTAAAAAACCCGAAATGACACGACCTAAATTAACCCGATCAACAACCAACCCAATCGAACCAAAGGGGTCTACATATGACTTCATGAGGTAGGAATGTATGACCAAAACCCCTTCTTGCTATCTCTCTTGAAAGTCTTAAACCCTGTCTTCCCAAACTCTTCAATCTTCAATTCAAACTCAAAGGTGCTAAATTTGCAGCAACAATAACAATGGCGGTTAGATTAATAACCAAACAAAATCCCACAAAACACATTCCACCATTCACTCGACAAATGACAAACAGCAGAAGAGTAGGAGACAGGAGCAAGAAAAAAAGAGTTCATCACCTTGAAATCGTCACTGAAAATTGGAAAATCTTCTCAAAAATCCATTTTTTAATGGAGGTAATTCAATCTCAACCTGAATCTGTTATACCCATTTCTAATCTTAGTCATTATAGACGTCAAATTAATCTCCCCAAACCCCATAGAATCTCTGATTTCCTTAAGAAATCTCCTGAAATATTTGATTTTTATAAGGATTGTAAAGGGGTTTCGTGGGTTGGTATGACCCAAAAAGCTGAGGAATTGTTAGATGAAGAAGAGAAGATAATTGGGTTGTATTCTGATCAAGCTGCTGAGTATGTTACTAGGTGTTTAATGATGTCGATTAATAAGCGATTGAGAATCGATAAAATTGCGCATTTTAGGAGGGATTTTGGGTTGCCTTTGGATTTTAGGAAGGATTGGGTGCATAATTTTCCTAGTCTTTTTCGTGTGGCGAAATGTCGGGAGGGTGATGATGAGATTGAGTATTTGGAGTTAGTAGAGTGGAAAAATGAGTGGGCAGTGAGTGAATTAGAGAAAAGAATTGGGAGTCTTTGTGGGGAAGAGGTGGGTGTGTCGGAGCCGGGAGTGTTGTCGTTGGCATTTCCGATGAAGTTTCCTCCGTCTTTTAAGGATGTGTATAAGTTTAGTGGGAAGTTACAGCAGTTTCAGCAGAGGGAGTATTTGTCGCCTTATGCTAATGCTCGAGGGCTTGTGGCTGGATCAGTTGAATTTGATAAACGGGCAGTGGCTATTATGCATGAATTGCTTAGTTTTACGCTTGAAAAGAGGCTGGTGACGGATCATTTGACTCATTTTCGGAGGGAGATGGTGATGCCGCAGAAGTTGATGAGGTTGTTGTTGAAGCATTTTGGTATCTTTTATGTTTCTGAAAGGGGGAAGCGGTTTCATGTGTTTTTGAATGAGGCGTATGAGGGTTCGGAGTTGATTGAGAAAAGTCCATTGGTTGTTTGGAGGGAAAAGGTTCATAGTCTTATTGGGTATAGAGGGAAGAGGAAGGCTGCCACTTTTGAGGAATTGTCTGATGTTGAGGATGAGAACTTGTGGAACAGCGATTCTGAGGATGAGGGATCTCAGATGGACTTAGAGAAGGGAAATACGGTTTGTGTTTTAGACGATGACTTTCTGGCAGATGATGCTGAGATGGATATTGATGAGGTGTCCAGAGCATACAAAGATGGTTGACCCGTGTTCAGGTCATCATTTACTCATTATTACCAATGTGCTCTTGTGTGCATGACTGATTGTATCTTTGTATTATTCAGTGGGTCTAGTACGAGACGGTCTCAGATAGGAGACCAACCAAATCCTTATTATCTTCCTCATATAGTTATATGGTGAATGGGTTGGATTCAGGTTTGGCAACGTGTCATTCGTGAATTTGTGGACATTGTTTGGTTCATTAACCTGTAGCCATTTTCTGATGATGATTAGTTAACTCTAAAACTATCCACGTGTTGTTGTCAGAGTTTTTCTGAGAGTAGTAATGGTTATCAGAAGCAAGTTATTGATACCACTCTCAAATTCCATTTTCTATGTTTAAATTTCCTATCATTGCCGATGAATTTTTACTGGTTAGGGGTTCAGTTAGGCTGATATAACTTGTTTTTACTAAACAGAGCGCAGGGCGACGAATTTTCTTGTCGCGGTACTGTCTTTTATGAGCAATTCCAACAACTCTGCTTTTGTTTTCATTTAGAGTGGTCCTTCCCCGATGGAACTGTGCTAAGATTACGGGATAAATATCTACCTGTGATGTTATGGGCTGAGTTGACTGACTGTCTCAGACTCTCAGTGTACAGTGGCTACAGTGTACGCCGTTATGTTACATGTACTAGATTCACTCGACTACATATCAGAGCGTCAAATTTATAATGACTCGAATTTTAAGACACGAGAGCTCCGTTAAAAAACAAGGATACAACAAGTGGGTCACATCTGCAGTTTCTAGTACTGTTGTGTGTCGGAGTCTGCAGTTGGCGTAAGTTTATGGATATGAGTATTGTGGCTTTTGTTCAGAATATGGTAATGCTCTTGTAAAAATGAAACATTTTTGTTTCATTTATTCTTTTGGTCTTTTTCATCATAGATTTTCCATAATTAGCATTCACCCTTTTTCATCTTTGCTAGTATCTTACTGTTAGTTGAGAGGACGATGATATTCATGTCATTTGCTGAGTAATGGTATTAAGTCTGTTGTATCGTTTTGGCCCCGCGCTTGTACTCCGTAAAAGCTTACTCATTAAAGTGACAATCTTTACCTCAAATACAGGTCATTTTGACAAATTATCTGGGTTACTTTTAAAGACCAGAAAGCTATGGAAGACACAATTGAAGCAATCGACGCCATGGAGTTTAAGGACCTTTTGTTTTGCCTTCTTTTCTTTGTCCTGTTGCCGTAGAATCCTGCGGAAGTTTTCAGGATCTCGGTTGCTGATTCATGAGGATGAAAATGGACTTTTACAGTCCTCCCTTCCTTCGTTGATGTTACAGCAGAGACGTCAACATATGACAAGTCATATACTCATCTATGAAAAGGAGGTCCCCCAAACACGGTTATTCATCCATAACTTTCGCAAAAACAAACCATAGGAGAGGAAGAAAGTCCATCTGCAAGCTCCTTCCGGAGATATTATTGTGAAACTCCTTATCAAAGAAATGGGAAGCCTGAAGATCTGAAGATAAATTACTTTGAACATCAATGGCCACTTTAAAAAGAAAGAGGTATTTTTGCCAATCCTATTTACATTCTTACTGCAATGTGCTTGGTGTTTCAATCCCGCACCATTATCCAACACATTACGCGATCCCATAGCTTGGACTGATAGCATCTGGCAAATATGTCCATTTCAGACTTTGTTTCATGATTCTTCCAATATAGTAAAAACCTTTTGTTGGCCACATTTAGGAGGCCATCGGCCGCTGCTATATCAGTTTTTCTCTAAAATGTTTTCAGGTTCAGATATGCGAAATGTTTTATACTACATGCACTTCAGCTCACATATATTTCATTATGGGTCATCTAGAAATTGCATCTGTATTTTCATGTGTACATTCAATCCCATTACCTTACCGCAAGCAGTGTCCTTCGAAGTTTTAGCCTTCTATATTAATTTGGTCTCTCTTTCCGTATACATATGTTATTTGGATCAACCTGTTCTGGAACCTCTACGGAAGTGCAACACATCATTGATAAAAGTCATGAAAAAATTTAACTTCTCTTTTGCTTGGGTTGTAGTTGTAGATAATATAAGAATTTATGTAGATTCTAACTATAGAAAAACTAGGGGTGACAATTCATCGACGTAAAATCATGAAATTCAACACTTCTATAACCTAAGAAATGTTCATGTATATAATTGGTTAACATATCCTGAAATTTACATCATCTTCAACAAAATAAGAGCATTAAATCTGTTTTCACCTATATCATTTTGCTATTCATTCTCTAGAAAGTTAATAAGCCATAATATGAGTGGTCTTAGTATCATAGTTAACCAAACAAGGCTTCCCCTTTTCCCTCAAAACCTTAACCAAATCGACACACATACTCTTCACAACACCCTTACAGTTACTCTGCAACAACAACACACACTTGCCTATTCCGTTACACTTCCTTACCAATTCCACAATATTGTCATCCCGAAACCTATAACACATACACCAGAGCACCGTTACACCATGCTCGGTCACCTTCTCCGACACTTTCATCAACCGGCTTACAATCTCCTCGACACACTCATCTTCCTCGCTTATTGCCGTCCTGCCCTCCCTAGACGTCGCCACCATTTCCAGCACCTCCATTATCTTCAAAATTACCGCCTTGTTATTTGAACGGTCTTTGTCACATAGGATCTCTCCTGCCCTCTTCACCATCCCTAATCTCACAAGCTCCTTAATCAGTGGTCTCGAGTCTACAGCTAACGTGAATAGTAGCCCTAATCCAGCATCATTAGCAGAATCGTCATTACACATGACTAAATCATAGGCTTCTAGAATCAAATTTGGCGTCTCAATGATCGTATTTTTTGTTTCACCATCACAAGTCACAATCTTTAGTAAAATGCTCGCTATCGTGATCTTGCTTTCAAGGGTTCCCTTTTGCATAACAAAGACTAACTTTGGCAAAGATTTGATAAGCTCTTTGTGCACTACTACATCACTAACAACCAAATCTAGAAGAAGCAACATCATTCCCAAACTCTCAACTTTACCGTTGACTTTGTCAAACAACTTAATCATTCTCATAATAGTATCCAACAAACCCTCAGACCTCTCCAAAACCCTACAATAATCCTCAGATTTCTTAGCTTGCAAGCAAACTTTCCTAAGAGAGTCCTCAAATTCCTCAGACTTAACCAAAACCCTACACGATTCATCCGAAGACTTTGCTTGGTTAACAAGTTTCCTAAAATAGACAAGAGACTGCTCACCGTTATGACCTCCATTGTAAGCGGGCCAAAGCTTGATGAGGCGAAGCAGCGTAAGGTTAGGGACAAAGGAAGGAGAAGAGAGTGGCTGCATGGTGGCAGGGCACGTAGTATGGCCGGTTTCAAGCCAACGTTGGATGCTAGAACGGTCGTAGGTCACACCCGTAGACAACAAAACCGGAGATTTCATCACCTCCATTGATATTGGACATTTGAAGTAACATGGTATTGTTACACATAACTCATTTCTCACCATTTTTATGAAGTTTTGAGTTTTATAAATTTTGAGCGTGGTTGGTTGTTGAAATGGAAGAAAATAGAAAATATAAATATAAAAAAAGTCAAATAGTCAAACGAGAGTGTTTTTTAGTCAAATAAGGGAAGTTGGAAGATTTTGGATGTTAGTGTAAAAGGTTGTAGATTTTAGGGAAAAAACAGCTGTGGATTAGTGGGAGTTTTTGTGTGGAAGAGTGGACTAAGTCTATATTCTAATTCATGGAGTAAGAAAATTAATCAAGTTGTGATGGGTTTGTTGGATTTTTGATGAATTTTAGGCGGTCCAAGTCTAGGATTAGGTGTTTTTAATTGACTAGATCAATAAACTTCGAAAATTTGCATGTTTTTTTAGGAAACTTGTGAATAATGGTTGTGACTTGTGCATGAATAATGAAGGGATGTATAAAAAAAGGCTAAGTAGAAATTCGACTCGAGCTCTATTGGATCGATTCTGAGCTTGAGGATGAACCGATGTAGAAAAACTTTAGCAAAGTTATACACTGTGAATCGAACATCGTACCATGCTATTGATTCCCAATGTAGCTCTATAACCTCCACTGTTTTTTTTTCTGACATATATTACTCTGTAAGTAATTGTTTTCTTTCATGCTCAATTGAGGCCTCACGAATATTCCTTTCACTTGATGAGATTAAAAAGAGACCGTCAAACTACAGTATATTCGGAATGCCACCCTCGTCATTTCGATGAATTAGTCACTTCTGACATTTCCAGTGAACGGAAAAAAATCAAACGTGAATTATTCATTGGAATAAACTGGGTACTTACATGTCGAGTTGGTATACTCTGTTCATATCTGAAAAAATTATGAGGATCGACCTTAGTCTTAACCTTAACTAGCCTATCAAAGTTACCCAAGAAGTACTTCCTCCCATACACTTCCCCTTCATCGTAAGTCCAGTTATGGCTAACACCGATGTCAATATCCCTATAATTAAGGAATGCACTCCTAGGATTCTTGGACACATAAGGTGTCATAAACTTATACAGTTCCCTTATTATACCGATGTGTTTCGCCTCAAAATCTTGCCCTAAATTGTCTTTCCAATAAAGAAAGTACTGAATCTTGAACAAATTCCCTTTTCTATGTGGAAAGGGCGTACGAAATACAGGAATCTTGTTCATTTTTCCTCCATAAGCACTGAAAACCAGGATCGGTTTTTGCAACTCGATCAGTTTCTTCCAGAGGAGCTCCAAATCTTGTTTATCAATCGGCTTCTGTACATAATCTGATTTATTCTTCTGGTAACTTGCGGTATAGTTCCTGCTTAAAAGGACTTCATACGGTGTTTCCTTGTCATGATTTAACAAAAATAATATACCTTGCCCCCAACTCATTTCATGGCAGTCATCCTTCTTGATACCCAATTCAGGTAATTTGGAGTTCAGTACATTGACTAGAGTTTCGGAATCTCCTAGGAAATACGATATCACATTAACCCCAACTGTTAGATTTCCTATGTTTTTCGGATCATTCTCAGGCTGCACTAACAATCTCATAAACAAATTTTCATCAATGTCCTTCATAACAGACTGCCATTTGTAAACAATATCAGTCACGTTATCAGCCAGAAACCTCTTAACATTGAATACCGTCACGGTTTCTGGAACCGTCACAAGCTTAACTGTAAAAGACAGCACAACAGCAAAACTAGCACCACCGCCACCCCTAATTGCCCAAAACAAGTCTTCGCCCATGGTGCTCCGGTTAAGAATCCGACCCTTATAATCCACCACCTCAGCATCTATTATATGATCTACTGATAACCCGTGTTTCCTCATCATAAAACCGTAACCACCTCCAGTAAAATGCCCACCAATTCCGACAGTGGGGCATTGCCCTGCAGGAAATCCATGCACATTACTTTTATTTATGATGTTGTAGTAAAATTCTCCCAAGGTTGCCCCTGCCTCGACATAAACAGTGTTTGACGCAATATCAACACTTACGTTTTTGAAGTTGTTCATGTCGAGAACGACAAAGAGATCATCTGAGACGTAGGATAAGCCTTCATAGTCGTGACCTCCTGATCGGATCTTTAGATGTAATCCGAGTTTATTTGAGCATCTGACAGAGGCCGAAACTTGTAACGGGTTGAATGGGGTGATGATTAGTATAGGTTTAGGTGTAGTTGGGTATGTGAATCTTGAATTTCTTATATAGGATTGTAAGACTGTGGTGTATTGGTTGTTGTCCTTAGAGTAAAGAATTTTTGACATGTTATGTGAAGATGTTTGTTTATTTAGGCATTGAAGAAGATTGTTATATGTATCACTATCATGTGATGATCTAGCTACTGAAAATGAGGAGAGAATTACCAAGAGTGAGTAAAAAAATTTATGGAAATGAAATTTTGTTTTCATTTTTCTGAAAAAGTGTAGAGTTTTCTTGTGTTTGTCAAATGATGGCTATTGTTTTGTTATTTATAAGTTAAGAAAATGGTTGTAAATTAGTGATTTTTGAAAATATTGGAAAACAAATAATGAAATAAATCAATAAGGATTTTTTTTTTAACATGATTTCTAAAATCGGTAGAGAAATGTTTCTAGTTGAAGAAATTTGTTTTGATTTTTATTTTTTTTAACATGATTTCTAAAATCGGTAGAGAAATGTTTCTAGTTGAAGAAATTTGTTTTGATTTAAGAATCCATAATTCATAGAATAGTGTATGCAAAGTTATTCTATTCTAATTATGTTTTAATAAAAATCATCCCAACCTAGGACACTAATACGGAGTATTATAATACTCAAAAAAAAAATACGGAGTATTATATAGATGATAAATTATGTACTCCGTAATAAAAAAATATGAGTAGTAAGTCTTGCTTACAACTATTGTAAGTTATAAACGAAGGGGTGGAAAACACCAGCATCCTCCAAAAGTGTTGGTTTGGATGGTTTCATGCTCATCGTAAACAAGACTTTGTAAAATATGAGATGCACGTGAGCAAATATCATGTAAAATCGTATCATATTAAAAATAATTTGTTAATGTACAAAACAAACTAGAGCCGGACTAAAAAGCAAAAAAGGATAGAATAGAAAAATAATTGGTACTTGATATGTGAGATATCTCACGATAAGATTATATCTTATCAAGAAACCGTCTCATATAAAAAATTTAGAATTAACGTATACACATGGGGTTTAAGGTCATAAACACTCACTACAGTGTATATAGAACTCTACCAAGACTGCATAAACACTCCATACGATCAAATTCTATTTAAATCCCATTCTACTTTCATTTTATATAGAAATTTGCTATACTTTTTTTTTGGCAGCAATGAAGATATGGACCTACAATTCTGGCGCGGGAATTGTAGGTCCATATCTCTCTATACACTCTATGATCATATACTATTGATTTTCTCCTACATTCGTCAAGACTTTTCCAATCAGAAGCAGACTCGATAAATAGGATATTTAGGAATTAGACCTAGTCGGTCATTTTGAGATCTCGGTCTATTTCATTTTCTATAATTTTGTATCATTTGAGGTATGAGTACTTCAACTTCAAGTTGGATTCGTCTTGGCATAGATCACTTTGCATTCAATCAACGATTGCGTGATCCGGTAATATAGTGAAGAAGTTTCTAACCCTTTAAGTTAACACAAATTTGAAGTAACGAAACAAACTAGAAATCGTCACGCAAATATCAAACACAAGTACTTGAGGCGACATAGAGTTAAGCTAGGTAGTAAATAAACATAAAATAGAAGACATACACCGATGCACGGGTGTTCAAATTAAATACTTTTATTTCAAACTAAATTTCAAATACTTATTAATATATAAGTGCATAACAAAATACGTCAAATGAAATACTCCGTATAATTTTCGACATTACCTACCTATTATCTTAAATTGGTATACTTTGTTCATACCTAAAAAAATTATGAGGATCAACCTTACTCTTAATCTTAACTAACCTATCAAAATTACCCTTGAAATACTTTCTCCCATACAATTCCCCTTCTTTGTAAGTCCAATTTTGGGTAACACCAATATCAACATCCCTATAATTAAGGAATGCACCCCTAGGATTTTGGGACACATAAGGTGTCATAAACTCATACATCTCCCTTAATATCCCAACATTTTTATCATCAATTTCTTGCCCTTCTTCTTTCCAACCAATTGAGTACTGAATCTTGAACAAATTTCCTTTCCTGTGAGGAAATGGCGTAGCACAATCCGCGATTTCATTCATCCGACCTCCATAGGAATTTAAAGCAAGGCCGGATGTTCCTACTTCGGCTATTTTCTTCCAAAGAAGCTCCAAATGTTGTTTCTCAATCGGCTTTTGGACATAGTCGGATTTTCTTTTCAAGTAAACAACATTAGACGTTCGGTTTAGGAGGACTTCGAGTGGACTTTCTTTGTCGTAATTTAACCAAAATAGTAACGCTTTTGCCCAACTCATTTCCTGACAGTCTTCTGTTTTGATACCCAATTCAGGCAATTCAGTGTTCATGAGATTGACTAATGTTTTTGCGTCTCCTAGGAAATGTGATATGAATGTAACGCTGGCAGTTAAATTTGTTGGATTCTTCGGATCATTTCCAGGTTGCACTAACAGTCGAATGAACAAGTTTTCGTCAATGTGTTGCATAACAGACTGCCATTTGTAAACAACATCAGTCAAATTATCACCCGGGAATCTCTTAACACTAAAAACTGTCACGGTTTCAGGAACCGGCACAAGATTAACTGTATAAGACAGTACAACAGCAAAACTAGAACCTCCGCCTCCTCTGATTGCCCAAAACAAATCCTCACCCATGGATTTCCGATTCATAATCCGACCCTTATAATCCACAACCTGAGCATCAATAACATGATCTACTGACAGCCCGAATTTTCTAATCATATGACCATAACCGCCTCCACTTAAATGCCCTCCGATTCCTAATGTAGGGCATAATCCTGCAGGAAAACCATGCACATTACTGCTTTTTATAATTTTGTAGTAAAATTCTCCCAAACTTGCCCCTGCCTCGACATAGGCAGTTCCTGTCGCGGTATCAATTCTTATGTTTTTTAAGTTGTTCATGTCGAGTATGACAAAGGGATCGTTTGAGACGTAGGATAAGCCGTCATAGTCATGACCTCCTGACCGGATTTTGATATGTAATCCGAGTTTATTCGCGCATTTGATAGAGGCCGAGACTTGAGTCGGGGTCCATGGGGTGATGATTAGTAGTGGTTTTGGAGTTGTCGGGCGCGTAAACCGGAGATTTCTGATGTAGGATTGTAAGACAGAAGTGTACTGTTGGTTGTTCTTGGAGTAAAGAATACTTGAGATATTATTATGTGAATTTGGTAGATGTTTGCATAAGCAATGGAACAAGTTATTGTATGTATTATCATTTGATGATTTTGCTAATGAAAATGAAGAGATAATTAAGATAATAAGACAAAAGAAATATTGTTGGAAATTATATTTCATTGTCATTGTTGTATTTTAGGCTTTGGATGTTATATAAATCTTCACTATTGTTTAGCTATTTAAATGCAATAAAAAAATTAAATTGTTGTGTACAAGTTTGGTGCAAAGAAGGAAATAATTGATTTTTGTGAAAAAATAATGAATAATAATGTTTGCATCTAAGGAAATCGAGAATATATGGTTATGAATTATTTGTTTTAATAGAAATCATTAACGATTTGATTTCACAAACCTTGTGAGAAAATCAGTAGCAAAATGTTGAGTATATATATAGAATATATAGAATAAATATGTGAATATAAAATATTTATGTTTTAATATTTGACAAAATTGTTTGACTTGATTTAATAGGTATTTATCTTCCTTTATTTTAATATAAGTTACAAATATTAATAAGTTATAAATGGTATTTTATCTTGATTAATGTCATTTACTTTGATGGGTTAATGGAATTATTAATTCTGTTGTTACTATGTATTAAAATAGGATAAGTAAGTTAAATGTTTGTGTAACTCCACAAATATATTGCGCAACACATGAGGTTTGGTATAATAGAGTCTTGTTTCTTAAAAGAGAAACGGAGCTGGGGGTTAGCATGGGCGCTCGCCCCCTCTGATGGTTGAAATTTTCGGAATTTAAGTTAAGTTCAAATTCTATATTTCTAGCTCCGCCACTGGTAACAAGTGTAGTGAATGCATTATATTTCTTAGAGAAACGTCTAACACGATTCGACCTAAGCTTCTACTCTATTAATAGTATAGTTCTTTAAATTACGCATTGGATGTATAAAGGATATGAGCAATGTTTTATTTTTTTTAGATTAATGTTTAAATGTGCAAACTCAAATTTTTTTTATAATAAACTCATATTCTTTAAAATAAAATTCGAAAAATTTGTTATAAAACTCAGAAAATATATAATTAGATGTATTACCTCTAATTAATGTACACTTTATGAATTGTCTACTTTTTTTTTGACATAATAAACGGTGATATTTGAAGTCCATCATATGATCCCATACATAATGCACCACATGAATAACATTAAGGGTAGATGTTTTTGGAAGCATATGATCGACGATTTTTTTTTTACTTACTTATGTTTCCAATATTTCAATTTTGTTGCTATAAAATTTATCCTACTTGTAATTATTTTAAGTATAAAATACATGTAGCTCTCTTGTTAAGGTTCTTGTCACTATTTTATACTATTTTTTCAAAACACCCATAATTTTTTTTGTTGGTTTAAATAAGCGCATTATGTCGCAGGTTAGATTCGAACCTCTACCTTCATGGTTGAGGAGTATCACTTGAACTACCTCTTGTTCTCTCCCATAATCTTTTACGTGAAAGAGTACAATACAATTATTTTATTTACGTTACTCGAGTGCACAATTTTTTTATGAAAATAAAATTGTCAATAAAAATGACAACATGTACTTTATTTATTCAATTTTAGGCCAAATGAAGTTAAAACTCCATTACTCCCTCTATTAATACAGTATTATACTAGTTTGAAAGCCCGTGCAATGCACGGGTTAATGAAACTGATTGTTTAAAAACATATTATATTATATATTTTAGATTGATACATAACATGAACTTTCACTAATATAATACTTAATATTATATTATATCTTTTGCATGAACATTTCCTCCCATTAAACATACACACCGTTTTAAGAAACCAAAGTAAAGGTGTAACATTAATATTTTTGCTTCAATCATTACACAACTAAGATCTTTAAATTTCCAATAAAACGAAAACATCTAAAATTAAGACCGAGAAATTAAATGGTTCGGTTAGGATAAAATGCGATCATTTCTTGATAAAATGTTACCATGAAAAATTCCAAATAAAATGTGAAGAATATTAACGGTAATTTTAGCTGCAATATCTATACAATACTATAAAAAGGTTAACATTGAGTGTCACATGTAACTCTCTCATCCTTTCATTGTATAGCTTTACAAACATCTAAAACACAATTCTCTACTACTTTAATGAATTAGCCCCATTAATTAATGGGATAAATAATGAAAAAATTACAATTAAAATAAAATGTGTATATAAACAAAAAATAATGTTATACTAAAACACCAAAATAAATGAGTTTTCTCTTCTTAATCCCCCACCCCTTCAGCTCCCACTAAGCCCTTATTTCTTAATAAATTCCACTAACTATCCATTGAATGTCATGTAATAATTTCTTTAATTAATTCGTAGGAATTTAACAAAGGAGTTGAAGAGGTCCTTTTGTCCTACTATGATTTTGGCTCACTCGATTCTCTTCCTTTTCTCTTATAAATATAGATTAAACACCCTTATTTCGACTACCAATGTTTCAACTTTTGATCTCCAATGTAAATGGTGCGTTTATTTTCCACTAATCCTTTTTATTATTATTTTTTTATTTTTAGTTTGTCTATCTTCCATTACTAAATGGTTTCTAGATTATAATTATTTGACTTCGTGATTTGAGATAGAATACGACATTGATGTTTTTCTATTGATTGAACCAATTGTTTCAGACAAGATCATGTGAAAAATAAGCGGAGTACTGTCAAGAAAATTGTGAATTCACTTGGTAATAAGGTGGCTCTAGAGAGGACTTTGTCTCATTGCATTACGTTTCTCACTATTTGTCGTATAAATTTGTTGCACATGAGGTGTTTGATCAAGGGTATGATAATATATAATCACATCACAAATTCTCATTTGTGACGGGCACTTTTCGTCACAAGCTTGTGACGGAGCAAATGTGACCATTTTTATGGAAAATGTAACCATTATCACTACAAAATAAAGTTCGAGTTGCGACGGATTATTCCGTCGCTAGATAGGGAATTTCCGTCGCTAAAGACTGATTTGCGACGGATTTGCGACGGATAGTGTCCGTCGCTTATTTTCGTCGCAAAGAGTAGTAATTGCGACGGATTATTCCGTCGCACATATTTGCGACGGATAGTCAAGCCTTTGCGACGGAGTAGCCGTCGCAAAAGTTGACTGACTTGAGTTGGGGTCAAACAGAAAGTCAACTGTTGCGACGGAATTTCCGTCGCAAGTGTTAACATTCCGTCGCAAAAGTTGACTGAATGTTTGACAAGTCAAACATAAAATCAACGTTTGCGACGGAATTTCCGTCGCAAAAGGTTGACTTTCCGTCGCAAGTATTGACTTCGTGTTTGACTTGGCTGTAAGTCAGTCAATGTTTGCGACGGAATTTCCGTCGCAATAAAGCCTGTATTTTCCAGCATCCGCCTGTTTCCTGCATCCCCTTATACGCGTTAAAACGACAAAAAACCTGCAAATTACAGAAGTTTTCCAGCAGTTACGCGTCCAACAAAGTTACTAATTTAACACAAAACCAAACAAAGTTTTGATTTTATATCATGAAAGTAATTAAAGTCTTACAAATAAAAGGTTCAAAGTACCAAATAGTTAACTAATCACTCAAGTCAGTGGAGTGATTGGAGGGAAAGGAGGGAAAGGGGTGAATGGGTTGGACCTAGCATTATCGCCCCTATCATCATCAAAGTCGTCTCGACCCTGGTTAGGACCTCCAGTTCTGCAGTTTTGAGTAGAATTTCTTGCAACCTGACTCAAGTACTCTTCTATAGCTGCAATCCTTTTAGCCTGCTCGTCGCGCTCTTGTCTAAGTGCAGCATTCTCCTTTGACAGCTTAGTAGCGAAACTTGGGGTGCCCTGAGTCGGGTTTGAGGTAGCAACAGGGTGCCTATGATGGTCAAACAAATGCTTCGCCGCTGGTCCCAATCCGTAGCATCTTCCTTTCTCGTCAAATCCAGTCTCCTCATAATAGATCTCATTATCGTCGATGTTTTCGACTCCTTGAGTTTGAAGCTCAGACTTCTTTGATATGATCTTATTCTGCATCACAAACAAGTTCAGAATTAGTAATTGTCATTTAAATTAAGTAGTTAATGTAATTAAATATATAAATGACAAATTAAACATAAATCACTTAACAAAAAAATGCATAACTTACATAGAGTTGAGCTGGTTTTTTTGATAACCATCCACGGAACGGGTGCTTCTTTGTCTTCTCTAAGACTTGCACCGCATTTGGGATACCAGTTGAAGATTTATCGACCTACAATTTAAATACTTGTTAGTATAACATATATATAAGTATTAATTTATAATTAGATAAATAAATAAAAAATGAAAGAAGATTTAGATTTACCATTTCGTCCATGATTCTCAAGGTGTTTTTTCTACCCATAATGTGAGTAGGCAACGCCTTTCCCTTCTCTTCACATCCCGATCTACGATTAGCCGCGCCTGATTGAGATCTCACAACGAAACCAGGATCTTCGACAGGCCTCTTCTTAAGCTTTCTAAACAAGTCCAAAGGAATCCAACTCGGCCTGTGCTCCTCGTCTTTCTGCGAGGCTCGGTAGATCATATGACGTAAACGGGTCTTCATGGCGTCTTCCCAAGATTTCCTTACCATATCTGTATGGCGAGGATCGAAAGAAACCTTTTGCTGTCATCATTAAAAACATAAAGTTAGGAAAATATTAAGTGAATAAATAAAAAAATAAAAAATCAATAACAAAGATAAATTGAGAAAAACAAATTTAAATAGATATAATTATAATATTTTAAATAATTATACCTCAAACCAGTTCCACCAAGACGACCGCAAATTATTTGACGCCTCTTTCCAACATGGCGCATGCTCCTTGTACCCGCAGATTATGGTCTCCGAGATCAGTTTAACCACATCTGCGTCACTGAACCTGAAATTAATAATCATAGTTAAATACATACATTATATATAAATATTATGATTTTTGAATAATCATAATTATGATTAAACAGTTAAAGTAAAAGTGAACTAGTCTTACCATACACCTGTTTCCTCATCCGGATCGAGGCGGACTCTGCGAGTAGTAGTCTCCACCAGTGGCGGTGGCACGTTCCTGTCATTCACTCGTTCATTCTCATCCTCCTGCCCTCTGTTTCCTACATTACTAGTACTACCTCTTCTTCGTCCTCCCGCCATATAGAGAAAAACTAAACTATTCAAAGTTGTCATGAATTAACAAACATGTATGTACAATTAAATGACAAGAAACTATATATTGGTATTAATAAATAATAAAAACTATAAATTGTTTTACAAACGACCACACATATAGAAAAAGTAGTTTCAACTAATATAAGAATTAGAAATAATCTTATTCATCATCACTACTTAAATATTGGTTTTCGGAAATGTTGTATTTAAAAAGGGAGTCTATAAAATCTTCTTCTTCCTCTTTATCTTCCTCTTTATCTTCTGCTCCGTCTTCCTTCCGCTTCTGCTCATCCTCCTTCTCCTCCTCTTCTACCTTCTCCTCATTATTGTCCTCTACTTGAGCTTCTTCTTCCTCCTCCTCTATAATTTCATTATCATCTGCCACTTCAATTATTGATAGTAGTGTCTCACTACTAATAACATCTTCTTGAAACGCAGATTCGACAATAGGTGCATCAACATGCGATCTGGCTTTAGTTTTGAATACTGCTGACCACTTATCTTTATCTCTTTTGATATTTGGATATGAAGTATAATAAACTTGTTCAACTTGATAAGCCAACACAAATGGATCATATTTCGGAAATTTTCTGCTTCGATTAACATCCACAAGTTTATAATCCTTATGTATTTGCATTCCTTTTTCAGAATTATCTATCCAATCACATTTGAATAAAATAACATTATATGTGCTTTTTTCGCCTGTGTACGACAATTCAACAACTTCGTTGAGTGTTCCATAGTAGTCAGCTCCCTCAGTCGAACTTACACATACTCCATTATTAAGTGTAGATTTTTTCAAATCTAACCCATCTTTGAAAGTGCGAAATTTGTATCCGTTAATGAAATAACGTTTCCATGTTCGCACCCTTTTCGAAGGACCTTGTGCTAAGGCTATGAGAACTGGATCTTTTAAGTTGTTTACCTATCATTGTTAAATTATTAACATATTATAATACCTTCAGGTATTAAAAAAAAATTGAAAAAAAAGAGTAGTAACTTACTAACATATTCACAACTTGAATACTCATCAATGAGGGGAAAGAATGAGGGGTGGTCCGGTGGGTGGCAGAGGGTGGTCCGGCCAGGGGCAGGGGAAAGGGGAAAGGGAAAGGGAAAGGGAAGGGGAAAAGGAGGGGGTGGTCCGGTGGTGGCAGCGGGGTCCGGCCAGGGGGAGGGGAAAGGGGAAGGGGAAAGGGTGACCAAGGGAAGGGAAAAAGGAGGGCGGTGGTCCGGCCGGTGGTCCGGTGGGTGGCCGGAGGGAACAAAACAAATGAAAACATAAATAAGAGAAGAAAGAGAGAGAGGCCTGAGAGAGAGGAGGGAAGAACTTAGTGGGTCGTCGAGGTGGTCTTTGTGGTGGTCGTCGTCGTTGTTGTTGTCGTCGTTGTCGTCGTCGTCGTCGTCGCCGTCGTCGCCGTCGTCAAGGGGATTTAGGTTAGGAAAATGATTTCGGTAAAGGGGAAGAGACGCGTGGGTAATTATTTAAAAGACCCTGCGACGGAATTTCCGTCGCAAATCCGTCGCAGGAATAACACGTGTCAGTCAGCTATTCACCTTTGCGACGGATTTTCCGTCGCCAGTCCGTCGCAGAAAAAACACGTGTCTTCGACTTCAGATCAATTTGACAGTCAATTATTCATCTCTGCGACGGAAAATCCGTCGCAAGTCCGTCGCAGTATCTTATTTAGCGACGGATATTCCGTCGCAATTCCGTCGCAAACGTTCCCGCCATGTGAAAAGTTGGGCGCCATATGTGAAAATGTATTGCGACGGAATATCCGTCGCAAATCCGTCGCAAATAGTAATTCCCGTCGCAAAATCCGTCGCAAGTATGTTTTTGCTACGGATTACATGTCCGTCGCAAAATTTCCGTCGCTAATACACTAAATTCTTGTAGTGTATATGACTGGTAACATTTTATGGATGATTACGTTTTATCATAAAATGATCACATTTAGTCCGTCACAAGCTTGTAACCGTCACAAGAGAGATCAACTGATACATAATATTGTGAAAGGACATTGTTACTCCTCCTTCAATAGATTTTAAGTATTATATTTTGGGAGCATTACTTTCGCATTACACGGTTTCCCTTCTTATGATGAATTACGGAGTAATTGTTTTTGGGATTCGCTTTGCTTTCGTAGAGTTTACAAGCTTTGGGGCCTTCTTTCATTATTTGTCGCCTAAATTTGTTGTACATAAGAGTAAAAATCAATGACTTACTATATTTCAATGCATGGTGATTAAGTTAAGGATTTAATATATTTTGGTTTTATCAAATTTATTATGATACTCTGTACTATTTCTCGATGGGACAATAAAATTGTAGTGAACCAGTCAACTCTACCACAAAAGAAGTATAATGAATTAGATTTTGGCAGTTGCCCTTACTTTATACACTAGATTTTTTTATGTTCGTGCCTAAATACTTTATCCGCTAATTATCTATTTACCTATCATTAAAAGGGATCTTATCAAGAATAAAATAAAAGTAGAGCAAATGATTTTGACAGGAATTCCAGGCTAAGAATTTATGATATGAACGAGAAAAATACTTATTGCTTATTCGCACAAGTCAGACTCAAATACTCAATCACTCGATTAGAAGATCACTGTTAATTTCATTTCTCCTATGCGTTGTCCTACGTGCGAAGGAGTAGACTAATTTAAAACAATTAAGGTTACAATCTTAATATTATGCGTATATACTAAAACTTTCTTACCTATTTTGCATATACTTAGTACTGTTTTCTGATAGTGAATAGTTAATTAAATCATACCTACAATGATCATACTTTGCTTGCAATATTATTCGCAATAAGTAAAGTTCTAGAAATATATAAATCTAAAACTTATACAATGAAATGATTTACTCATATTTATTTCTTGAGTATTATTAATAACTTTATTGAAGCAGTGAGTGACTTCTTGAAACGATCCTATAGATCATAATGTATGACTTTTCATACGTATAACTTATATTGCTCTTTTGCCATATGTACATGTAATAAGTCTAAACAACCATTCATGATAATGACAATTGTTTTTTGCCATTATATCTCATCTCATCTAATTATCCATACATGACTATCATTCTTCCAAATAAGTTTTGTGTTAGCAATCCCATTATCAAACAAAAGAAAAACTAAAAAGGGACCCGTGAATTTTCACGAGGTTTAAAACTAGTTTTATCATTAAATAGAACTTTCTACTCCAAAATGACGTCATTTTCTCCGTCTTAATTTCATCGTAAAAGACCTATTCGAAATGAGAATTAGCGAACTAAAACGAAATTAAGGGATTATTATTCAAAATTGCTACATATAATCCACAAACTCTTTATGATGTCGGATTGGTATACTCTGCTCATATCTAAAAAAGTTGTAAGGATCAACCTTACTTTTAACCCTAACTAACCTATGAAAATTACCCAAGAAGTACTTTTTACCATACACTTCCCCTTCTTTGTAAGTTCCATTGTGACTTACACCAATGTCAATGTCCCTAAGGTGAAGGTATGCACCCCTAGGATTCTTAGACACATAAGGTGTCATAAACTCATACAATTCCCTTGCTAAACCAATGTTTTTCTCTTCAATGTCTTTTCCTTCGTCTTTCCAAAAAGTCGAGTACTCGATCATGTACATATTTCCTTTCCTATGCGGAAATGGAGTAGCAGACGAAGAAATCTCATTCATCCTTCCTCCAAAAGGACTGAAAACGAGGACCGGTATCTCTAATTTAATTAGTTTGTTCCAAAGAAGCTCCAAATCATTTTTCTCGATTGGTTCCTGAACAAAATCTGATTTCGTCTTAACATAATATCGTGTGTAAGTCGTGTTCAGAAGGACTTCCAAGGGAGTTTCCTTGCTATGGCCTAACGAAAACAGTAAGCCCTTCGCCCAACTCATTTCCTGACAGTCTTCTTTTTGTATACCCAATTCAGGTAATTCAGAATTCAGTACATTCAGTAATGTTTCGGAATCTCCAAGGAAATGCGCTATAAACATAACCCTGATAGTTTTTTTTCCTTGGTTTTCCGGATCATTCACAGTCTGAAACATCAGTCTGATGAAGAAGTTTTCGTCAATGTCTTTCATAACAGACTGCCATTTGTAAACAATATCAGTCACATTATCGGTTTTTAGTAACCTTTTAACATTGAAAACTGTCACGGTTTCAGGAACTGACACGAGTTTAACTGTATAAGACAGTACAACAGCGAAACTAGCACCACCGCCTCCTCTGATCGCCCAAAATAAATCCTCACCCATGGTACTCCGGTTAAGAATCCGACCCTTATAATCGACAACCTCAGCATCTATTACATGATCTACTGTCAACCCGTATTTTCTCATCATATTACCACAACCACCCCCACTAAAATGCCCACCAATTCCGACAGTTGCGCCCATCCCTGCAGGAAATCCATGTACATTGCTGCTACTTACGATCTTGTAATAAAGTTCTCCCAAACTCGCGCCTGCCTCCATGTAGGCAGTACCAGCCTCGGTATCAACCCTTACGTCATTCAACTTACTCATGTCAAGTAAAACATATTGATCGTCTGAGACGTAGGATAACCCTTCATAGTCATGCCCTCCTGACCTTATTTTGAGATGTAATTCAAGTTCTTTCGAGCATATGACAGAGGCCGAAACTTGAGACGGGTTTAATGGGGTGATGATTAGCAATGGTTTTGGAGTTGTTGGGTATGTGAATCGGAGATTTCGAATGTGGGATTGTAAGACCGAAGTGTATTTGTTGTTGGTTTTGGAATAAAGAATTTTTGAAATGTTTTTTGAAGTTGTTTGCTTATTTAAGCAATCTAGGAATTTGTTGTATGGATCATTTGATGATTTTGCAAATGAGAATGTAAATAGAGCTATGATGAGAAAACAACAAAGAATATGATGGAAATCTATATTTGTTTTCATTGTTTTGTAAGATTAGTTTTGTTGTACAAGTTAAATGATCATACTAATGTTTAGCTTTTTAAAGGCACCAAAAAGACATGGATGAGTTTGACTTGCTCGGGTAAATTATTTTCCTTTCATTTTGACACAAAGACTAAGGAAATAGTGGGGGATCATTTGTGGTTCCACTTAGTGAATGACAAGTGGATAATCTTATTGGGTGATCAAATTAATCGTAGAAAACTTTCCTAATATTAAAATGACAACAATTTACTGAAATACACTAAAAAATGGGACAACAATTGACCGGGACGGAGGGAGTATGTTTGTGTAAATAAGGTAGTTGATTTTGTAACATATAAGGGAGAAAATTGTGGGAATTTGAGTCATTCAATAATAAGTGTAATTTTGAATTATATGACCCAAATGGGTTAATGTATCAATAATGATTTGATTTTGATATTTCTTCTTTTTTGCAATGTAATATTCTAAAATCATCGTGAAATGTTTCTAGTTGAAGAAATTAATGTGATTTAAAATTTCAAAAGTTATCATACAAAGTATTTTAGAGGTGATCATGGGAGTATAATAAAAACGGCTCATATGTTAAATTATGAACTGGGCTGGATCGGGCTAAATGTCTTGTCCTATTTAGCAAGCCCAAACCCGTTACTTGTGGGTTAAATTGGGCTTTTGGGCTTAAATGGTTTTCTCGGTCCCTAAAATTTAGTACTACTTTAAAAACACACACAGTTTATAAATCGGTTTTTCTAACGCGATACCTAACGGCACGCGTTAATAAGCTAAATATGGAAGGATTTACAAGATATGAGAATATAATACTCCGTATTTTGTAAGCCCTAAGGACACACGTTATAAAACTGTTTATCAAATTATATTTCCTCTGCTTTTTAAAAAAGACAAATTCATAAAGATGTTCACTTTCTTCATTTCTCTATCATTAATTTGTACTTTTGTAGGGTTGAGCAAAGCAAAACCGTATCGCATATTGATAACCGCACTATTTGCGCGTTTTATAAGCTAATAATTATGCTATTTATTCCCTATTTTCATGTGTTTTATGTTAGAATCACGTTTAGAGACTTTAGATACGTAAAACCCGTCTTCCGGGTGTGTTGTTTGGTATTTTTTGTTTCTTTGAGTTGTTTAGGAACAAGTTGAACTCAAAATGCCCACATCTTGGCATGAGGAAGGCCCATGGACCAACCAAACAACCCATGCTTCAACAAAGGAAGGAAAAAAGCGGAAAAAAGGCGAAAATGGGAGAAAAAGCACTGCCGTGCTCAACTCATACTGGAAAGCTTACACCATGCTGTTCCTACCGTGCTCAACTTAACTCAGCCGTGCGAAACTCATACAGGAAAGCTTACACCGTGCTGTTCCAACCGTGCTTATCTCAACTTTGCCGTGCGCAGCTCCAGATTTGAGCACAGCCCATCCGTCTTTTAAATGACCTCGTTTTGCGTGTTTTTTGCCTCTTGTATAAATAGCCCAAACCTGAAATTGTAGAGGGAGTTCTTTTTCTTAGCTTTCATAGAGAGAAAACAACAAAAAATCAAAATAACATTCTAGATCTAGTATTCAATTGTAATCCAAATTACAAGCTTTAATTTAATTTCTTTCTTTTCATCTCTCATTTTTCCTCATAGTTGGTAACAATTTCTTTCTCTTTACTTTCATTTATGCCTTTGTTTATGTTTTATGTTTTTCAAGTTTGAATGTTTAGATTGCTTATACTTAAAGTTTCCATCTTTGAATTTATTGTTTGTTTAATTTTAGTCTAGTTGATTGAATTTCATCATCTAGTTAGTAATTGCATGCTATCAATCAAAAATCTCATCTTTATCATGTTCAACATTAAAGATTCAACCTTTATTGTTTTTATGTGTTTAGTAATCATGCTTAGTGAGTAGTAACCCTTTCTAGGGTCCGATTAAGTCTAATAATGGGTTTTGATTGGTGATTGGTTGAATTAGCAAGTGGTGGTTTATGGGTGATTGTTTTTGGTTGAGGTTGTTTTGTATTGACCCCGTATTTGACCCTTGTTCAACCCTTAGAGGCTATCAATGGGAGTTGGGCCGACTTAGGGGCTACTTAGGCTATCGACGGGAGTTGGGCTTACGGTAGTGGGACTTGGGTAGACTAGGGGATCGACTCTAGGTGGGTCATTCGCGGGAGCGAGACCCCTTAAAGAGACTCTACCTTTGGCTAGGGGATTTCATCCGCGGGAGTGGGAAAGACCCTAGTTGGGACCATAGTGTTGTTGGAGTCAGTGTCCTCCACAGTTAGTGCAATAACATAAATAAATCTCTGTAGGTTCACAGGGTATACTTTGTATTGTAATCAGTTGATTAACGTTTATCGATAACGGTTGGCTTGCTAGATAAGTTTGACGTTATCGTCATACAGATGGCGGTGATCAACTGGTCCCTAAAAGTCACACCTAAAGGATGTGATTGAGAAATGTGATTATTTGAGAAAATAATCATATTGATGCCTTATTAAATGACTAAAAGGTTAGTCAGTGTTTTTGACTAAAAGGTTAGTCAATGTGATGATGATATAATTATTTAATACTGATTAAATAATGTTAGCTAAGACGAATTAACTGTAATTCGTAATTAAATATAAAATGTTATATTTAGTTGTAGTATATAATGTGAGCTTAAACGAATTAAAATGTTAATTCGTAATTAAACATAAACCGTTATATTTAATTAGCAGGATTATAAATATACCGATATTTATAATTAAAGTATATATTATACGATTGTCATAATAATTGTTATATTAATATATCCACTGCAAAATGTTGTAATGGACCTTATTAATGTATGACAACATATTAGACAAATATAATATGTATAACATTATATTAAATGGAAGCTAATATAACCGGAAAAGAGTCCAGATACACTCTAAGTATTTCGGTCAAAAGAGGTAACTAAATAAGAGAAAAATAATCCCTTATTTTTCCTTAGTTGTGCCGTGAAAACAAAAGAGGGGAAAAAAAAATTCTAACCTAATTTCTATTCTCTCAACTTGTGCCTCCATCTCACACAAAACACAAAATAATAAAAAGTTAACTGTAACTTTTAATTCTTTTTCTAGCAATTACAAGGGCATATCTCAATCAGTCTTGGGTGTTACGATTAGGAGGATATCTGTGTTGATATCTGTTCTTAGGCCGAATTTTGCTAGGACCAAAGGTTAAATTCGCTTTCTCTATATTTTATATCGTTTTCGTATTAATGACTTGCAATTCATATTATATAATTTTGTTATAATCCTAAATTTTAAGGGGATGTAAACAGTTATTTCCCACAATTGGTATCAGAGCTTTTGGCTACAAAATTATATTATATGTTTTTTCATTTTTATGAAATATAAATTTGAGAAAAAAAATTTGATTTTACCGGGAATTTTTTTTTTTTTTTTTCACGGCTGGAATATTTTTTTTGTAGCCGTGTGATTTTTTTTTTTTTTGGTTTTGTTTTTTCCATTGTTGATTTATTGATATTGTTATTTTAATAGGTTAAAATTCAATATAATAAATTTGTGGTTGTTTTAATTTGATAAGGATTGAATTAAAATAAGATAGAATTGTTTTGATTTTTGTTGTTGCTATTATTTTCGGTCTCATTGTTTTAAATTGATAATTTTTGAATAATGATTCAATTTTAATGATGTTCAAAGCGATTGTGATTAAATGAATATAAGGATAATCGATTTAATCATGATATAGATGTTCATTTTAAAAGGTTAAATTGAATAATCTATTTTGAATCAATATTTAATAACGATTAGATATTGAATTTTGTACCGATCTAGCAATATTGTCAAAACCGATTTTTAATCTGTCCGTTGCTGCTACTGTACAGTACAAATATTAAAAAAAAAAAAAAATTCTGTTTTATTGCTGTCCGCAGCAGTTGTTTTTTTTTATGTTTTTGTTTTCGGTTTTTTGATTAAACCGTGAGAAATCTTATAAAAAAAAAAAAAAAAAAAAAAAATTTTTTTGGTACTGGTACTGTTCACGTGAACAGTGTCCCGTAGAGAAAAAAAAAAAAAATTTTGTTTGTTTTTTTTTTTGACATTATAAAGATAATGTTTGTTTGTTTGTTATTGTGAAAATGTTCACAATAATGATACCCGATTATTTTAAAAAGGTTTAAAATAAAAATGGATTATGGATGATTAAAATTGTTGTGCGCAATTAAGGAATTGTCACATAATTTTGATCGGTTTGAATGGTGGTTTGGATAATTAATCAACATAATTAATGAATTATGTTTTGTAGTATTAATTTATATAGTTGATGCATTTTTCTGTTGAATGAATGAATGAATGGTTTATTTTACGTATTTTTGCATTTGGTTGAAAAATGTAATACCTAGTGTGGCTTTAGTTAATCATGTTTTCGTAATGATGAAAACATGGTTTGGTTGTAATTTTGAGATCTCGAATCTCCTTTTATTTTTCTTTTAATTATGTTTTGGAATTAGAATGTAAATAGGTTTATTTTGTAATTTTTAAATGTAATTTTAAGAAGACTAGAGACGGAGATCGGATGCTCACTCCCGCTACATGGACCAAGATGAGACAAAGTCAAGCTTCTCGGGTCCATAAGGATGGATTCCAAACTTGTATTTACTGTTCATTTTGGTAGATAGGTCACACTAGGACCGTTGTAATAGTTTACGTATTTTTCCGTTCTTTTGTTTTTCATTCACATGTTAAATAACTGCATCATATTCCGCCTAAACCAAATCACCTAAAATGCATGAAAAATGTTTCATTTAGTTTGAATTTTCATCATTGACATACAGATGTCACTCGCTATTTAGGGCCATCACCTTAGTTAAATCATTCTCGAGTTGCTAGACATTCGTTCACTTAAAATGAATTTAAGTTAAGATGATGGGACCTTCCCCTATAAATTAAAATTGAGACTAGTCTTTATAGGGAAAACTACTATGGGCCCCTTCTTCGTCGGAAGTCATAATATGACCCCTTCTACGTTGGGTAAGTAGTGAGTGTTGACCTATTTTATCTCAACATTATAGTACGAGTAATATCTCGTCATTATGATGGACTAAAGATAGAATTTACAGAAATTTATCGACCAGGAATTCTAAAAGTAGAATTAGCCAAGAGGTTGGCTTATCAATTTACAGAAATTGAGTCTTGGGATCATTTATATAATTCTTGAGGAAGGTCAATTGTATAAATGCACGAGTCATCGAATTAAACGGTTTTTCATTAGACTCAAATTTTAAAACGATGAAACTATCATATTTATTTTTCCCACAGTCATATATTCAGATATAACTGCTAATAACAAATGGCTGGCCATACTGATGACCCAATGTCAAGTGCCACGCTCGGACGTGAGTCCTGGCTTAAGATGTTCATGGACACTATGAATCAGTCAACGCGACTGAAGAATAACGGGTCCAACTTTGCGGACTGAAGGCGACATTACGG